>JAYXIM010003653.1:0-130381 GCA_037575425.1 Anastrepha fraterculus
CTCTCAGTCGATAATTCGTAAACTACCTCAGATAGTTGCATTATGAAGCGTTGTGAACGTCAGCTGCGGCTCCGAGGGTGGGTTGAGCAGTTATAGCCACCCTCGCACGTAAAAAAAAAAATATTTTTAGTCATTTCCTCCCGATTAAAACATTGATCAAATTAAAGTTAGACTAATATTTTGAAGAAATAAAATTGTCAGCTGATTATAAAGTGGTGGATTATACGTCAGCTGGTCACACAAATATGAAAAAAAAAATATTTTTTCAGTGATTTCCTCCCAAACGAAAATTTATCAGATGATAGTTTATGTATTGTTTTTAATAAATAAATAAGTCAGCTGGCTATATGTAGGTGGAATGTGCGTCAGCTGATGCCCTGAAGGTGTAACGTAGGAGCTAGTCGGAATCATTTATAGCCTAAGTAAATGTATCAGCTGACGAGTTTTCCCTCAACATACTGCCAGCTGATTTGTTTTATTACTTACAGGATCATTTCAACAATCCGCACAAACATTTTTTTTCGGGAGGAAATGACGTACTTGAAGTTATTCAACATTACATTTAATGCACAAACTGAAATGTATAATTTTATGGCAACGTTTCGATTAAATCAAATTTTTTATGGGAACTTTCCGATTCTTAAGAATAGAAATAAATAAATATTTTATTAAGCAAATCAACTGATTTATAATTTTTCAGTACTTAAATTAATAATGTTTAAGATTTAATACAAAAAGTTATTTAATTATGTTTGGTAATTTCATCATTTTCATTTTCGCTTCTGCTCATCTCACTTTCTTCTCTTTCTGACTCACTGTCAGAGCTGTTTTCCACCATGTCTTCATTATCGTCATCTGTTTAAAAATACAAAAAATAATTTAGGATACATGTTTAAAAAAAAAATAAAATTTAAAAAAAAATTCTTACCTTCTTCTGATTGCGTTATTTGATCAATGGATGTTGGTAACTGAGTACCAGAAAACCACATGAATTCATATCTGTTATTTATTTCTACCCAGCCATAGTCAGAAGGCTCATTGACAGTTGGTACTTTCAGGTGTGCTTGAGACCAAATTTCCGAAATATAACACGTCCTTAGAAAATGATTATATAATTCCGTTTTGCACGGCGGAAGAGATGAGCCATCAATACCTTTCTTAGGTAATCGAAACGAATTGTCATTATCAAGAAATTTGTATGTCTTTTTAAACAATGCTACTCTCGCCTCATTTATAAACTTTAATCGTTTCAAACCATATACATTACATACAAACTCTTGTATTTTGTCAAAAAAGTCCAGTCTCTTCTCAGATGGTTGTGACAAGTGGAATTCTTCAGATTTTGACATTATTGAAAATGGGCGGTTTTTGCCCTTCTTAAAAAAGTCCGGGTTGTAATCGCATCCTGTGAATGCGTGAAATGCAGGAAGCGCTGCACTTAAATTTACTCCTAATGCTTTATGCAATTCTGTTATGTTGATAAATCTTTGATTTTTTCCGACGCCGACTTCCATACAAATTTGGATATCTTCTGCAATATTACCCATATTGGCTAAGATAATTATTAATACGTCAGTATCCGAGCAACGAATCGTTACATTTGCATTAAAATCTAACTGGCAAACGTGGAAAATTATTTTTGTGTCGGCTTCTTCGTGAGCTGGACACGAAAGTGTTTTTTCTACCGTTTTACCACTTTAGAATCTGTAACTAGGTACTTAAAACAATCGTCAGCATTGACATAAATTATTTTATTATTAATATATGGTGCCATATAATTTTCTTCCCAATTTTCAATAAAAAACTGTACAAGAGCTTCTTTAAAGTTGGTATTTTTTAACTCAATTGAAAAATCTTTTTTCGCACTTGATCTGGACCATCGATACGGAAGTTTACTTGTTCCATGCCTCGGAGTTTATGCTCAGTGTCTTTAATCGATGGGAAAATGTATCTATCAAAGGCAATGATAATGACTTTTGCTCTGTGTGCACAAATCATTTGCAATACTTTTTTTGAAATGTTTCCAAAGCTAAGTGGTACATCTTTCATCTGATGTAACATGAAATATCCATCGTATGTAATAACGTCTGTATCTTGAGCAGGTTCAGATTGATTATATTTTTCTAATAAAGTCATCAAAGCCGACTTTTGTGTTTTGCAAATGGTGCCGTCAAGGTGACACAAAGACAGTGGCACTGGTGTTAATGGATAAGTAAGCACTTTATCCAAATCGAGTTCTTTTTTTAGAGAAATTTGAAGCAGTTGTCCGAATAAGTCACGTTGCATTCGCAGTTCCATCTCTCCTCGGGCAACTGTAATTTTCTTTTTTTAATCATGTCTGTGAAAGTATTACCCTTCAACTTAGAAATACTCTGCTCAAACTTGTTCGGGTCATTTACGCAATTTTGAATAAAAGCTTCCCGTTTTTTATTACCCTCCTCTTCAACGTTGAGCAAGAAATTTTCAATATTTTCGGGTGCTGCTTCACCAGTTGAAATGTTGTACAAACATTTTTTATCTAAATTTTCATCAAATGGATTGATATTACGCTTAATACCATCAATAAATCTGTGAAGGTGCGCTGTACTTTTTTTATTCGGCTATTTGTAAGATCTGCTGTCACATCTTGCACTTTATTCAGCCCCGCTTCTTTCATTGTATGGCTAATGATAGTTGATCGAATGGTATGGCTGCGACACCATCGCTGTCTGGCTGAGATGGAATTAGTTATGTGTGATATTCCAGTCAGCTTATTCGCTGCATCAGCATTAATTGTCTGCTCAAGAGTGAGGTCAACCGGTTGCTTTGAAAAAGGTTTTTTTGTCCGCTTAATGCCAAATGATCCCTTCTCAAAGTTCGGGTGTAATCCTGGATGTGTCTCATTAACTTTCATTAAATTATCAAGATATTTCACTGCATAACGCGCATAATTAGGTTGATTGAAAGCGAAATACAAATTAATGATTTTCGATAAGGCTATTTTATACATTTAGAAATTACTCGTCCGGATACTAGTATTGAGTAATAAGTAATAATCAATAAATTTTACATACTGCATGTAATATTGCGCTGTTTTACCATGTTCGCCCTGTAATGTTTGCGTTTTGAACTGCTCATATTTTATCCCAACTTTTTGACATACTCATCAAATGTAATGTTGAATAACTTCAAGTACGTCATTTCCTCCCGAAAAAAAATTTTTGTGCGGATTGTTGAAATGATCCTGTAAGTAATAAAACAAATCAGCTGGCAGTATGTTGAGGGAAAACTCGTCAGCTGATACATTTACTTAGGCTATAAATGATTCCGACTAGCTCCTACGTTACACCTTCAGGGCATCAGCTGACGCACATTCCACCTACATATAGCCAGCTGACTTATTTATTTATTAAAAACAATACATAAACTATCATCTGATAAATTTTCGTTTGGGAGGAAATCACTGAAAAAATATTTTTTTTTTCATATTTGTGTGACCAGCTGACGTATAATCCACCACTTTATAATCAGCTGACAATTTTATTTCTTCAAAATATTAGTCTAACTTTAATTTGATCAATGTTTTAATCGGGAGGAAATGACTAAAAATATTTTTTTTTTACGTGCGAGGGTGGCTATAACTGCTCAACCCACCCTCGGAGCCGCAGCTGACGTTCACAACGCTTCATAATGCAACTATCTGAGGTAGTTTACGAATTATCGACTGAGAGGAAATTGGTCGTGAAAATCTGTCGCTGGCTTACGGACTATATGCTTAATTCCAAAAATCAGGAGCCTGTTCAAATTAAATTTTATTTAAATGTGCACGGGTATATAAAGTTCCGTCCAGACAGACGGAATTGTTATTATTACTATTTTATTTATTGGATCCGTCTAGTTGGTTACACTCACTTTATTTTATTTTGGCATTTCCTATATGTAGATAAATGTCGGCCGCCGTAGCCGAATGGGTAGGTGCGTGATTACCATTCGGAATTCACAGAGAGGTCGTTGGTTCGAATCTCGGTGAAAGCAAAATTAATAAAAAAACATTTTTATAATAGCGGTCGCCCCTCGGCAGGCAATGGCAAACCTCCGAGTGTATTTCTGCCATGAAAAAAAGCTCCTCATAAAAATATCTGCCGTTCGGAGTCGGCTTGAAACTGTAGGTCCCTCCATTTGTGGAACAACATCAACACGCACACCACAAATAGGAGGAGGAGCTCGGCCAAACACCTAACAGAAGTGTACGCGCCAATTATTTATTTTTTTTATTTTAGATAAATGTATGATAAATATGGATTCCGGATCCAGGAGTAAACTTTACTACAGACTGCATTGAAATAAAATGCATTTAATGGCCAAATATAACTTTTGAGAACTATTAAAAATATTTCGAATCAAAATTTAACTTATTTCCCTAACTCAGAGTGTATGCAAAGGCTCCTTATCAGAAAAAAACTCTTAATTTACATACATAAGTAGTTAAGGCGAAAACTATTCGAAAAAGTTGCAGCTTTGGCTTCAGTATTATGGAATAGAAAATGTGTTTTTGTTAGCTTCATATGCACATGTGTATGTACACATGTCATAACACCATTGCACGTTTGTTTATCTACTCTATATTCATACATTACGAAATATTACTTATTGTTTAAGTGACAATGTGCTCTGAAATAATGTGTGATGTTTACAAATAATTTAATGTGTTTTTTAATTACTTTGCCCAATCAAATGCAAAAATCATACACGTATATAGTATATATACATATATAATACATATGTACATAGTATGCATTTTGGATTTTTTTATTAATAATATGCACATGCCGTCGCAAATAAAAGGTGGTCCGAAAACAAGTTTATTGAAAATAAAAATAACCAATTTTATTCATAGCAGCCTACTTCAGGCCAAAACTGACCCCTCTAATATTCTTGTTTTAATATTTTAATTATTGCAACATAATTTTTTCTGTTTTAGCGAAGGTGGAGACGAACAGCGACGCTTCTTATTTATGGCAGCTGGGCGCTGTTGCTATCTAATTTTGTTAATTTGTAGATAATACTAAGACAAAACTAAACCTAGATTTATAATGTTTGAGGTAAAAGTTTATGAGTTATCAACTGACATTTTTGAAGTGAGCGGTAGCAACGTCCGTTTTCCAAATTTTTATATAAATATAGGTCTATCTTCAAGGTCATTCTCTAAGATGTGCGTAGTAATTACAATTTGTTTCTATACCTCAACTCATGTACCGAATTTCGTGGAGATATACTAACATATATCAATTTTTGTTCGAGCTACGCGTTGTGGCTAAATCGATTCGTTAGAATGTTACAAAAACCGTTATGTGAAAAAAATTATAATACGCTATCACCACCACGTCTAGTAAAATTGTTTTTTGATATATGTTCGCGCCTTTTCGGCCAAATGAGACGCCCAATTCCTAAAACTTAGAAGCAATTGCGAAGCAAAAGATTTATTGCTAAATCAATAGGACTTCTATAGCGTATAATGTGCGATAACTTCTCACCAGGCTGGTGCCGAAATATTAAGTCGTGGCTTCATTTTACTTATTTTCAATAAACGCACTATTTTAGCAAAATTATTTTTAATTTTACACATGCAGAAAAATTTGTATTCTTCGGAACGTTGTACGAAGTGTGGCAATTAAGTTCCGGGAATATAATTATTACTCGGGAACTGGCAACATTGCTGTCGTAAAAGAGTTTAGTGCCAGTCGAAGTTTGAATATAGCACGTTTGGCTTCTGGGTGTGCCTTTAGAAATCATGTGTTTAATAGCATCGTTAAACTTAGCGGCTCACATGCTGCGAGCATTTGCGGTTTTAAATGGTAAGAGACGGGTAGTCAGTAGAAAAAATACCTGGTTATTTGAGTATCACTCCGAGATTCAGCAGTGAGCGGAAGGGGATGGGAAGTGTGGGGTGGAAGAGGAAGGAAGGTATGGCTAACGAGGATGTGTTCTAGTCGCGACTGAAAGCAATGCTGTTGGTTTTTTCGACCTCGCATTTCCCATGAGCTGTCCGCACTCAGCGACGCATCGTAGAGCCTCGATATGGCTCCCTGCGTCTAACTTTGGGGGATTACCGTTGGTCAGAATTATAAATAATTTCGTTGTCTTTTATCGCCAAATTCCAGGCACTTAATCGCCTTATATGGTAGCGACCGATATCTTTTTAGCGGAAATGAGCTGTTACATACGAATGCATAAAAAATCTTGTATTTGGACAACTCTTTATATAAAAAGAAATGCAAAGAAGTATAATTTGAAATTAAGGTGAACGATTCGTTAGTTAGGGATATAAAATATATGCAAGACAATTTTCAATAGAGAGTTTTAAATCATTGATTTTCAGAAAAACTTTGTTTTAAATAAATAAGCATTAACCTGTTTCGCAACTAAAATTCTGAAAAGCTCGAGCTTCCAGTCCAGCTCATATAAAAACAATAACCTCCTCTGTTTACGTACTCAGTGACAAATTGGCACACTATGTGTTTCGATCTACAATTCACTTTGCACCTAATAATATTATATTTTGTATTAGGCCATGTTTGTTCGGCAGAAACGTCCGAGCGCATTGTGGGTGGCAGCGCGGTGACACAAAAGAAATATCGCTACTACGTGCGCTTGCATAATCAAGGCCAGTTTATGTGCGGTGGCTCGTTGGTGCGGAACAATGCTGTGCTTACAGCAGCGCACTGCGTCAAGGGCACCAACGTGAAGGCGTTACGGATACACGCCGACACTATACGCCTTTCTGATGCAGGAGTTGTGAGAAGTGTTAAAAATGCACTGGTATCAAAGTCATACAATGGAGGTATACTAAATTACGATGTTGCAGTGCTAATCCTCTCTTCGGCTATACCGAGTTCAAGTTTCACAGCCATTCCATTAAATAAAAAGGCGGTGGCTAGTGGTACTAGTTGTTTGGTTATTGGACATGGATATACAACAGAAGACGGAGCGGTTGCGCAGGTTTTGCAAGAGGTCTGGGTACCAGTGATAAACCGGGCAACTTGTCAACACAAGTATCGAGGTGTTGGTACCATTACTGGGTATATGATGTGTGCTTCGGTGCCGGGGAAAAAAGATTCGTGCGGTGGTGATTCGGGTGGACCAATGATATGCAATGGACAGCAAGCTGGAATAGTGTCGTGGGGTAAAGGCTGTGCGCAAGTTAAGTACCCAGGAGTTTACACAGACGTAAGCAAGGTTTACGATTTTATCGAAAAGGTCCTTGCGCAGTATCCGTGAGCATTAATTTTGTTGAAATGCGGAAGTGCAGTAAAATGCGTGTTTTATTACAATTAGTTTAGTTTGCGTGATATAGAACTAGGAAATGTATGTACATATTTGTGTAAAAAGTTTAAAAATATGTAAATGTAATTATACTTTGGAGAGATAAAAATGCATGGCGGTTATCTATTCACTCGTTTCGCCAGTGAAGTAGTAGTAACAAGCTGTGCATTGGCGAGATAACAATATGTGTAAAATATTTATAACATAAATTATAATTTAATAAAATAAAAATATTAATAAATAAATAATAATTAAGTAAATTTTAAGCAGTCAATCTGTTAAGAATTATGTTTTACACCCAAGGCGCATTGAACAGGTAGTATCAGTATAGTAAAAACAATGTATTTTGTTTTTGTTTTTGATCCCTAGCAATAAATATTGATAGTTTAGAGTAAATTAAACAAAATTTGACAATTTAGAGATGAAATCAAGTGAAAAAAAACAAAGCAGCTGCTATACTGCTACTACTTGTTCCATGTGACTTACTCAAACCTAAATAAATTTTATGAATGCGAAAATATTTCGAGTACAGAAAACTGAATAGTTTTTTTTTTAATCTCTTAGGTCCTTTTTTTAAGTTTCCTATCAATAAGAAAATTACGTAACCGCGAGAGATTCGATTTAATTTTCTGAACATCTCGTTAAATAATTATTTTTCTGTGATTGTAGAGTATACGTAACATCGTCGCAGAGCAACATAAGAAAACGACGATTCTCTAATCGTCGATCCTCTGATCGAATTTCGATTTCGATCATGATTCGATAATAAAAGGTTGTGTACACTTTGACACTGATTTCGGATGGTAATTAATCGATTGCTTTAATTTGGAAGTAAGGAAAAGGGGCATAAATTTAAACCCTTTCTGAAAATGTAGTAAAAAATTGAAGAAGGTCGATGTAAACCGTAGAATAATTTTGTATTATATTATGAATGGTACTTAATTATTTATATTTTTAACTTGACAATGCATGTGATTGACATTTATATGTGCCTAGTTACCGACTTCTTTATATACTAGTTATATGTATATTTCATGGTATTTTTGTTTGTAAAGCTTTAATTTAGTAATGCTTCCCAAATTTGTAATGATTTTTTTTAGGTTTTAGAAAAATGAATATCCTAAATCCAAAAGCTTGTAGTTTGCCAAAAAATTATTGTGATAACCAAAACCATACAGAAATAGGATTCACCTTAAGTTAGTATTCTCAACTTAACTGTTGGATTTTAACAATTTCCTCAACTTTCGGTACGTTTAAAAAAAGTTTTTTTTTGTTTTTTTTTTTTTTGATTTTTTGGGAACTCTTAACGAGAAAAAACACTTTTGTTTCATCACGCATTTAAATTTTTGTTTACCGCAATATTGACTAACCAGATAGACTTGAAAAGTTACAAGTATAAAATCTGTGTTAGAATATCGATTGCAGAAGTTGAGTTTTTGCAACCGTTTTAAGACAGTCTACTCAGTAGGCAATGGCAATCCTTTGGTGTATAAATAATTAATCGCCTCTCGCAGACTTTTTTCACAGAATTGAAAGATGCGAAAGTCAAAACAAATCAGAATGGGCAAAACAGCATTGCTTGCTAACTTTTTTAGCAAAAGTGTTAATTTCTATGCTTTTGAGTATTTCTTTTTTAGAATTTGCTCTGAAATCAAAAGTAAGAGCCACTTTACAGGATGATTTTTCTTAGGTGGAAAGTCATGTGTGCCGAGCAAAAAGTGTAAAGAAGTCAACGGGGCAGGAATGCACACAGCGTCAGCGAAATTGAGGGACTTTTTTGTCATTTCGCTTTCATCGTATTCACATTTCTATTTTATTCAACTGCATTTTGAATTCGCGCTCAGAATGATCAAAGAAAATTATCCACTTGAACGTCAAAAACACGCAAGGAAAGCCGCAAACAAAAAGGCATCGTGTAAATTGGCACTAACTTTTCCAAGAGAACATTACGGATTTATTAAGTAGAACAAGATCACCTTTAATTATTGCTTCACGGGTTTCGCTTCATGAAAACACACAATTGTCTTGTTTTGATAAAAGCGAATCAATATAAGCTTATATAATTTTTTATACATTTTTTTTCAGCATAGCGTAAATTACGTTAAATAGAAATATTTTGCTTGCAAAATTGCCTCAAAACGTGTTCGTGTAATCATCCTCTTGTTCTAATACATATTTGAAATTTTTATACTTGTATGAGATAAATATAAAGATTAGCTCTGTATGTATCCTCATGGTTTACCAAATTTATTAAATTTCGTTTTGTACTTTTACTTATTATCTATTAAGAAATCACTTGCGGTCAGCAATTGCATATTCGATTTTTTTACGTAACTGACTGTGCATAAGACTGATGTCTTTTAAGCCCATCATATTTCCTACCATCATATGTAGTAAATATTGGCGCTTATAACTAAAATTGGTACTTTAGAAAGATGAAGAAGAACATCCTAAATTGATTGAAAATAAGCATAAACATTTAGATGTTTATAATATCAAACACTTCCAATTTAAATCATCTAACATTAGGCACGAATTTTATTTAATTTTGTAGCGAGTTCCACTGTTTGACAACACTGAGTTTGAGGAAACAAGATAATTTTGCTTTCGCACAATAGCTGAGTTTTTTTACGCGCATATGCCTCGGCACCTAAAATTTGTATGAATCTAGTGGGTTGGGGAATAAGTTCATAGCGTTTTTATATTTTCTTTTATTTTACAACGATTTGTTTGCTGTTTGGGAAAGGGTAAGTATTCATTCGACAGAACTCTTTCTGCTCTACAAAACTATGTTAATTGTATTTTTGAGTTATTTAATTTTTTATTAGTTTTGAGGATTAGAAATTGAATACCCAGGACGCAAAAATCAACATTTTCGACACCTGCTCTTCTTTGCTTTTCATCGAGGTCAAAAAGCTGCCGAAGCAGCTAAAGCAGCCCGGGACATTTGCGACGTTAAGGAGAAGGTATCAGCGGCGAGTCTACATCCCGGAAATGGTATGCAATATTCAAGATGGCTTCCAGACGTTTATGACGTCGATGACGTTTTTATCGGAGTCGATTATAAAACGATTTTCAATCATGCTTCACTCAAACAATCCGATAAATAATTGACCCATGATATGATTAATTTTTTGTTCAAATAAGAAACGCTACGAACTTATTCCCAGCCGGATATAGGCGCTTGGTTTAAGCATGGGCTATAAAAAGTTAGATATGATGCTCCACAGTTTTAGGTAATTTATCGATCTTCAATCTGCTTATCACCATACGTATTAAACATTTGCGCTTGTAAATACGGGTAATGAGTGCACAACGTTGATTTACAACGTATTCTCAAACCTCTTTATTTGCTTTTGCACGGTGTTATTTTTGTTTAGCTTAGTGAAATAAATAAAAAGTGAACGTTACGACCTTTTTAGCCAAAAAACCGTTTAAATGTGGGCTTTTTATGTTCCTTTGTACCAAAGTGCACCCTAGGGACCGTATTCGGTAAAATTTGCAAATCTAGCTTCCGCGTAACCGAAAACCCCCAGACAAAAAATACATGTACAAGTATATTTATAAAAATATTATAGAAACAAGGTTATTTATTGAAGTTTTAAGAGAGCTTGTTTTTTGCTTTTCCGATGAATTGATATGTACTTATATCAGGTCAGTCCATAAGTTCGTGCGTTTTTTAAAGGTGGTTTTAAAATTCATAAAAAAGATGTTTAAAGTATTTATTAATCAATAATATATTTTCCTTCATTATTTACAATGTTTTCCCAACGTTTAGGCAAATTTTTAATTCCCTGCTCAAAAAATTGATTGTCCTTGGAACCAAAATACGCTTCGATATCGCTTTGAGGAGTAGTTCTTGTTACTCATATGGGATTGAAGTCGACGGAAAAGGTGATAATAACAAGGTGAAATATCCGGAGAGTATGGTGGATGCGGCATTAGCTCCCATCCGAGCTCGTTCAGCTTGCGTAATGTTTGCCTTGCGGTATGAGGTCTTGCGTTGTGGTGGTGAAACAAAACTTTGCGTCTATTCACTAAAGACGGTCGATTTTTGTTAAGTGCCTCATTCAGGTTTTATTAGCTGATGGCGAATCAATCAATCCAGCAGATTCGGAGAATCGTCTGGGTTTGGTTCCAGAAGTCTCATACATACAACAATTACGCAGGACTATATCTCATCACCAGAATGATACAGGATAATCTTTCTTGGCGGTGAGTGGCACATTCCTCGCTGAGGGGTGACGGTGTCTGGTGACCTTTCATCTTTATCTAACCAGGTGCCTGTGACTGTTCATGCGATAACTCTGAGCTATCCGACTGTATTGGCCATCGAGTTCGAGCAAAGCGTCGGAGTTAAAGACTTCAGGACGACCAGCGCGCAGGGCATCCTCCACGTCGCAGTTACCACTTCGGAATTTTGAAAACCATTTTTGAGCAGTCCTTACACTCACGGTATTCTCTCCGTGAACAGTGTTTATTTCTGCAGCAGCAGTTGTTGCATTTTTACCACTTTTATACAAAAAACACAAAATATGCCTCTTATGATTTTTAACCTAACTCTTTTCGCATTTTCAGGGATGACTACGGGACCGATCACGGACCACGGTGGCAAGGAGCTGAATCGCCCTGAAAACCCTCATCTGCTAGCTGTGATTTGAGCTCCTCTGTCATAGAGAGACTGTCCATCATTTATGACTGATATTTAGCTGAGGCATTAATGGTATCTTCAAAAAAGCGAAGGCGGTCAAATTCGCGCAAAATTATAGTTTCTCAAGACACAAAGTGGGCTGAGAACCTAACATTCTTTGCCAGGTACACCACCTAGCTAAGGAATGCAAGTCATTATAATACATGTACAGTTTTCGAGTTAAACACTTATTTAATAAATAAATATTGGTTAAGTGGTTGTCTGTAAAGTCGGTTTGCTGACGATAGTTTAACGTGACAACGTCATAAGAAAATATTGATTTAATGGTTGCAATTTTCAAAACAAAATTTTAATTTTATTTGTTTGATAGATATTTTGTATGGATATAGAGAAGGAGGTAAATGGAATCGCAATGGAATAGGTCAAGTTACATTTACACAAAACGTGAAAAATTACGAAACATTTATCAAATTCATGAAAGATATGTTCATTTTCGATTGTGCATCAGACGTTAATAAGTCAACAACACTAAGAGGCAACATCGTCGATTTGCCTTTTTCAAGACACATTATACTCGAAACACCCCCTTTCATTTCCTACTTTTCCTATCATCTCCTATTCTCAACAGAGAAATGGTTCATTACCATGCACACAGGAAGAAGGCATATGCAAATACAAGTATGTGAATTTATATACAAATGCGCATATACATACATATACATACATATATATGCTCACTCAAGTAGGAGAGAGCCAGATGTCGAACGTTGCCGAACGCGGGGGCCGACTGTGCTCTTTGTCGTTCGTTCCGCGCTCTCGATTGCAGTTCAAGCAAGGTAACGACGTATGAGCAAGATAACGACGAACGAGCAGAATAACGACGATTGAGCAAGATAACGACGCATTTTTTCGTGCGTGCAACCGGCTAAATCGAGTTATAAGACGTTATCACGTCAATAACTCACAACATTACTTACTTCAATGAGTGATGTCACAAAATGAAAGTGTAGCAGTAAAACTCTCAAAATGACCGTCTTTAGTATATATCTGACAGCGCGCTTACGATATATCCTGCAACTTATCGCTTATTCTTAGCGATAAGCGGTCTCCACAGCAAGTGATGGAAAACAAATAAAAGCAAAAAGGTAGGAAAACCTTCACTGTTACAGAGCACGAGCTCCGTGTGATCACTAGGAAAGAGTTCCTTCACACCTCGTTGTATTAAAATATCGACAATCGCTTTGTAATCGCTCAAGCTTTAAAATAAAATAAGGACCGATGTTGCCGTCAGTGCTTATGAATTTCGCGAACAGGTTTATTTTTTTCAAAGTAAATTTCCGCAATATGGAAGATTTTGTTTTGACGTTAAACGATTTATGATGACTTGCCAAGCCTTACTGAATGAAAATGTCAAAACAGTTTGTCATTATCAGCTGTCCAACTATAGTTATCGATAGCAATAGTTCTCATGCAGCTAAGAAAAACACCCAGTATATTTGGCATTTACGTTGCAACGCAAGTTCCAAAAAATAATCGCCTTCGGTTCGTAAATCGTTCATCAGCGTATGTGTATGTATGGGCAAAGTGTGTTGAATACGCTTTGAGTTTGGGTTTCTAAACAAAACATAAAAAATACTTTTTGGACCCTAACAGCAATCATATCCAGTTAAGGATCAGTTAAAGAAAAGGTAAGGCAAAGCAGTAACTTGCAGAGCTTCCAGAAAATCATTGGTATAAAATTATTGGAGGATCATTGGACTAAGTGTATTGAAGTTGAGAGATCTCACATTGAACTGAACTAATTACATTTACAAATTCACATTCTTTTATTTTTACCTTCTTACTTTTCTACCTGTCTACACAGGCAAAGAAATGTACACATTATGGTGATAAACTTTATATGCATGCAATATAGTGCAAAATTTTAGCACAAATATGTACATGCTAAGCATACGAGGTGTGTTCTAAAATTAAGGGAGAATTTAAATTTTTCTCAAAAAATATTTATTTATTCTTCAATTTTTATTTTATCTCCTTCAAAGTAGTCCCCCTCAGATAATACTCTTGTGCCGGCGTTTTTTCCAATCTTCGAAGCAGGATATGGTATGCCCTTGAGCTCTCTCAGCGATTTCGTTTTTATCTCCTCAATAGTCGCAAATTGTCGTCCTTTCATTGGTTTCTTCGATCTTGGGAACAGGAAAAAGTTGTAGGGGGTCAAATGTGGTGAATACGGTGGCTGGCATGATAACAAATAATCTCTCACAAGCAAAGATGAGTGAGCAGGTACATTATCACGATGCAAAAGCCCTTCATTTTTTTCCACAATTCCGGGCGTTTTTTCGTATTGCATCACACAAACGCCGCATAACTTCAAAATAATACTCCTTATTTACCGTACGACCTTTAGGTAAGAACTCATGATGCACCTGATGATTGGGACGATTGGGCTTTGATTTCCATGTCATAACCATATACCCATGATTCGTTACCAGCTATGACCCTTTTAAGCAAATCTGGATCATCGTTGACGGCGTTCAGCAATTCAAAATTCAGAAATTTTGGAACGAACTTTGCTGCCACAGGCTTCATGCCCAAAATTTACGAAAAGATTGCACGGCATGAGCCAACCGATATGCCGACATCCTCAGCAACTTTTCTACTTGAGATTCTCCACAAGAATTTTCTTCACATTTTTTGAACACACCTCGTGCATATATATATGTACCGAGTTTTATTTTATATGAAGAGCGATACACCCTATCATATATCTATACGCGTATTTCAACTTATTCAGTAAACCACCAATTTTCATTATTTAATTAGGTTTGATTGCTGCATATGTACCTACATACTGATAATGGACTTACAATACAAAGGATTACCTCCATTAACCAACTCACGAACTGTTCATAATTCTTTAAATTGCCTTAATTTGAGTACCGAAGTACAAATATTTGTAGTTCAACCAATGTAAATAGCTACACACGCTCCAGTTCAAGTCTTTGCTCGATCGCAGAAAATGCATTCCGAGATGCGTAGTCGCAATAGATTTGACAAAAAAATTATTTTGCTGTTTTTACAAATCTTCTCCAATGGTGTTGCGCAGAAGTTCTCTACTCTGCTGGATGGAAGAATAGTCGGTGGCCAGCTGACAACCATAGATCAAGTACCGTATTTGTTGAATTTGCGTCGTAATGGTGAATTCATCTGCGGTGGCTCGTTAATAACCAAACGTTGTGTACTCACCGCGGCCCATTGTGTCAAAGGTGTGCCATCTTCGAGCTTGACAGTGCATGCTGGCGCTAGTCGACTTTCCGAGCCGGGCGTGACACGCCAAGTCGAACAGCATTTCGTGTCGCCATTCTACTCCACAGCGACATTAGATATGGATGTGGCAATCTTAAAATTAACCGATACGTTAAGTGGACCAAGTATTGCTACAATTGGACTATGCAATACAACTCCTGGAAATAATGAGTTTGTAAAAATTTCTGGTTGGGGTATAACAGACGAATATAACAATCAACCATCCGATCAGGTGCGCACAACGCATGTGAGCGTCGTGGCCAAAATTGATTGCATGCAGGCTTATTTGGGTAAAGCATTGTTAACGAGCACAATGTTTTGTGCGACTATACCAGGTGAAAGAGATTCTTGCTCTGGCGATTCTGGTGGACCGGTGGTATACGACGGACGCGTTTGCGGTATAGTTTCGTGGGGCTTCGGATGTGCACGCAAGGAGTATCCAGGAGTCTATACCAATGTGGCTAGTCGACGGGTAAACGCTTTCGTAAAACAAACCCTAATGCAAAACTGCCACTAATTAAAAATATTATACACCCATATATAAATATGATGGTGTATAAATATGTGTTAGAGAATAAGAGAATACTTAATACATACTTAGAGAGGTTAAGAAAATGTTTTCACATACTAAAATATTCAAGTTATTTTAATTTTTTTAATTGAAACCATCGACTTCTTAGTGAATTTTGAGAACCTTTCAAAATTACTTCATTAGCTTACATAAATAGTTACCAGTACTTCGTAACGGTAAACTTTTTTAATTCATCTATGCAAGCAAAAACAAAAATACAAAAGACAAATGCTTCTCTCAGCTTTCAAGAATGTGTTTTTACATATATTTTTTCGCCATTGTTTTCTAATATGATTTGATATACCGTTATTTGACTGAGTTGTTACACAAAAATCTGTCATGAAGTGATCGTAAGTGTGATTTGTTGATCAAAATATCAAATCGTATGCGAGTTAAAAAGAACGCAAAAATACCTGGAAAACGGACACTGTTTGAGGTGATTCAGTTGGTCTATTATAATAATACAATAGGAAAAAGTGTGCAACAGTTATGAGAAATGTTTATGCCTGCACTGGTTCGAATCTCGCGAGGAGGGACGTTTGGGGAAAACGATTGATCGTGCGGTAAACAAACATTCTCGAAATATTAAGTTTTTTCAGCAATCGTAAATCTCACTTGCACTCTTACCACACTTTTGTAATGCAATCACTGTAATCCTCCTTACCTCGCCATTCCAATGTTAACGAGCGAAATTCGCCAAGAAACTGAGTATAATTTATGAGTAGACAATGCATATGAACAAAAGCAAGAATAATGGACCTTTTTTCTGTGAATTTGTTCGCGCCGTATACATTGTAAAATTTGTCACAGAATACATGGCAAGACTAAGTTTATACATTGCGGCTGCCGTAGCCGAACGGATTGGTGCGTGACTAGTATTCGGAATTTACAGAGAGAACATAAATGGAGAAATTAAGGAATAAGAATAGGAATAGTTTATATAAGAATAAGTCTTAAGTTCTTGAAGAAATACAATTTTGTTATAAACAAATTGTACTTAAAGGAAATTTCGTGTGAACGACTATCACCTTTATGGGCATACTTATTCGTTCCTCAATATATTGGCGCAAGCTACTTATTTATTTATTTTTGCACTTGGGGAAAAGGTTTTCTTTCAGAAAGACTTCAGCGCATTTTGTATTGCACTTACCTTGGTTGCGTAGATTATTCGGTACACTAATGTTGAGGCTAACATTTTGCAGGAAAATATTGTGCGGATTATTTATTGTTGTCGCTATCGGATAGTATTCGTTTACTAACATTTGGGTTTCTTTGCCAAGGTTGCATTGTGTGTTTAAATGGAATCTATAGCAATTCAAATGAAATCATTATTAACAACATTGAAAATTAAAATTTTCCGGTGTATGACTCAACTTACGTAGGAGTAATATAGCATAGCGGATTGATTTCTATATTATCATCGAGATCTCTACTGCGCGTATAATGACGGAAGGGATTGCGTGTGAAAATTGCTGATTTTGTGAACTGAACACCCAATTTTTCAGAACCCATTTGAGCTTCGATTCGTGCAACACGCAACTGTGTGTTTTCCAAAAATTGACAAGCTTCTGTATGGAAATGCAGATGATAATACAAATGGGGTTCTAGTTTCAAGTCTGGATCAAAGTGTTGAAGTGCAACCTCTGGTTGCTGGTTGTTCTTTTGATTCTCATGCATTTTGTGCAAACTCTGGAATGATTGACACCTATTAACTGGTAACTTATAAAAGTTAGTGCCGTCTGTGAGGATAATGGCACAGTGGTGTATTTTAATGGGCACATCTGTAAGCAACCTTTGTGAAGGGAACATATATCTATTAAGATTTGAACTTTTCAAATTTAAGAATTTTAACACTCACTTGATAATTAGTTTAACATTAATAGTCTCGTCGTTCTTCAATTCTAAATGTTCGAAGCTGACGTACATTTCCATCAGCTTTGTTAACTTATCCAAATCTATAGTAATTGGTGACTTTACGGCAGGGAAAGCATTGTCCCAGCGCTCTATAATTTCAGGTGCACTTTGACCGTGAGATATTGGCGAGGCACCCTGCAGAATAAAATGTGTATATGGTATAAAATTGTTCTATTTCATTCACAGATGCGAGATATATAATATTTACTTTAAACACTTTCCACAGATTTTCGAGGACGATAATTCGCTCTTTTTGTTCGCAGCGCACTCGCAATGACAGTGCCTCAATACTACAAGTTATAAAGTCGGTAATCGAAGCTGATAAAAAGGCGCAACGCAAGGTTTTCAGTAAAACATCTGAGAATATAGAGGACCATTGTTCGCGTCGATAATCCGTCAACATAACCGAGTAAAGACTGTAAATAAATTAATCAGTTGAAGTTCAAACTGAAATATTTTCAAGACTTACGTTAACGCATTCGCATGATCACCACTTTTGTAATATTCCTCGGCCATGTCGATAGCGAGTTTATTTCGAAATCGTGGACATTTGTAAATTTTGAACTGTGCTCGTGCTAGGCTAAGCAAATTTATTATTGCATTCTGTAATTAAAGGAAGTTATTTTGGGTGATAATTCCTGTTTTTGGCTTTCTTGTTTTCTTACCGAGTGATTGAAAGATTTCTCATTTTCCCGTATAAGCATATTAGTTTGTTGCTCTGAAATTGGATCGCCTGTTTTGACAGCACGTATGCCAAAGAATTCGGTGTATAGTGCCACTGAATTGTTGTTTTGCAATGCAGATGGTCCAGTTGGGTCGGTAGGACTTAGTAACATAGCTAAGATGGAACAATTAAGTTACAATTTATTTAGTTAAAAGTAAAATTTGAATTGTGTATTTTAGCTACCGTTGCTTTGCAGAAAAGCTTCTTTTCGTTTCATTACAAATTCCGCAGCTTTGTAATAATAAATGCCAGGGTTTTGGGTTTGTAATGCAGGTAGCCCATTTTTAATTGCCTCGCAAAAAAGTTCCGCAAACACACTATGCCTAAAAATTGTAAAACATTCTTTAGTAAAATGTAATAACAAATAAGAGCTATAAACACTAACTTACTGCGTACTTAACCAAGCATAGTGTTCGAATATTAAATCTTTAAAGCCTACTCGATTCTTATATTTCTCTATATGACTTATAAAATGGTTGATTGCATCACGTGGCACCTTTAATTTAAACATTAAACGACATAGTTTGTAATTCAGGAATCCGGCTATAGTTTTCATTTCAAGGCAATTGGCGTCTGTGATACGTATCTCATCCAGTGTGGCATAGGCCTGAGTATAATGTCTGCCGTAAGAAAAGTAGGAAAATGAAAAGCTTACCTAGTTTAAATTTATCACTGACTAATATCGAGAATAGAACAAAGGTAATATTTGAGGCGCCGTTTCAACATTCGTAGCTCGTCACTTGTGCATACATTTCAAGTATACTTACTTTAATGCAGTACTAAAATCTTGTCTTATTTCCGCAACAAAACCTAACTTAAACTGATGGCGTATTTTGAGGTTGGTGTGTGCAGTTGTCAATTGGTCACGATGTGCGCGAATACGTTTTGACATGAGCGCATAATAGGATTGAGCCATGTCCAGGAAAGCAGATTCCAAACGCAATGTATAGCCTAAGCAAGGAAAATATACATGACAAATGTAAATATTTATTCCCCATATTCAGTCTTGTCTTACGCACCCATTAAATGCTCCGTATGCGGCAGAATGAATAACATTTTACTATTGATACCACAGGCGGTAGTTAAACTAGCGGCACGTTCGGATGCTAACAAATCTTCACCTGGTGGCAGGGGAGACGATTTCTGCAACAGTACGAGACACAAGCGGGTGTTGCGTTCCTGAATTGGATAATGAACTCTTGAGTTTAACAAATAAATAATTGAATACGAAGCACAAACCTGTAATGCACTTTTGAGACTTTGTATTGTGGACGCACACTGCACCTGCTTTTCAGACCACTGTGGGTCATTCCATTCCATATCTTGGAACAAAACCACCACTGCTGGCAGTACATGCAAATGTTTAAGCATCCAATTGCGTTTAAGTATACCCTTGGATTGGTACCATTCGTAGGAAGCACGTTTCGGTTTTGCAACTGGAAACTCATAAGCAGGTGGTAGAAGTTTGAATTGCACAGAAGCTCTGAAAAAGCGGTATAAACTTGCAGATACGTTTGCATTTCTATAGATAACATTTACTTACTTATCAGTTTTCCTATTGGCACTAAACGCATCCCATACGGCTTTGTGCACAAGATTGTGAGTTGTTTCTAAGCCACAGAAGCCAATAAGTGGTTGAGGTGCAACCAATAGTTCCGATGGGAGTACACTGCCGTCAAAAGACATTTTCGGCGAATGTGATATTTGAATTTTTCGTTTTATTATATATTTATATGTATATGTCTAAAGCGACGATTGAAGAGCAGTGCAATTAAATGTACGAATAAGGGAAACAAGATTTTATTGGAAAAACTATGGAATCCACGCCAAGTGCTTATGCTAGGCGTTACTATAACTGCATAGTTGAGCAGTACCGCACGTTCACAATACACATTTAAGCTTAAACGAATATTATTTTGTGATTAAATTTGTTTATACGAACGCACAAAATAATTGCATTAGAATTAATAAAAAAATAAGCTGCGCTCCCTTAAAACAGCCACAATAGAAAAAAATTGCTTACAAATTGTGACGGAAACAATTTGAGTTGACGTCGTATTTGACATTTACAAGAGGGTCAGCTGATGGCACGCGTTGCCACTCTTAATAGTTTTAATTGTATTACGGAATTTCGGAGTAAGCTGAAAGCCGAGAATGTTAATGAAATGAGAAGTCGAACTGTAAAAAGAGCTTTTTCCAAGTACAAAATTGAAAAATGAGATGGCGCAAATGTTAAATGAGCTTTTTTCGAGTCTAAATTAAAATTCGTTTGTAAGGAATTTCAGATTTGTATTTACCACACTAGTTCAGGACTTTAGATTTTTATTGTTTTCCACACTTGCAGAGGACTTCAGATTTTATTTCACCGCGGTTGAAAGGGATTTCAACACGGTAGTAAAGAATTCGTAATATTTCATGCTCACAGCGAAGCGATTGATTTTGCGATTGAGTAAGCGTTCTACGCAGTTAAACTGTGGCGCAGACGATAAAGTGGACGAAATTATTCGTATGGTTTTTGTGGCGCATATTTAATTCAGGTTAAAGTCCTGAAGTGTCATATTTTCCTTGCACAACTTTTTTTATGCTACAATTCAAACCAGGAAAGTTTGGAAAATATTTTGAGGTTATTTTAGTTATAATTACTTTAAAATAGTGTATTTAGGTTTTTTTATATTTGATATTTAGAAACTTTTGTTCTGTATAAAATAATTTATACTCATTTATATAAATCACTCATAAAGGAATTACATATAAACATTCATATATTTAATCTCTTTAATCAAATCTAAACTATGTTGATGAGAAAATATCATTATAATATCCTTTCAGAAAGCCATCCATTTTGACAAAATATTAGTTAAAAAAAAAAAAAATAAATAATTGGCGCGTACACTTCTGTTAGGTGTTTGGCCGAGCTCCTCCTCCTATTTGTGGTGTGCGTCTTGATGTTGTTCGACAAATGGAGGGACCTACAATTTCAAGCCGACTCCGAACGGCAGATATTTTTATGAGGAGCTTTTTCATGGCAGAAATACACTCGGAGGTTTGCCATTGCCTGCCGAGGGGCGACCGCTATTAGAAAAATGTTTTTATTAATTTTGCTTTCACCGAGATTCGAACCAACGACCTCTCGGTGAATTCCGAATGGTAATCACGCACCAACCCATTCGGCTACGGCCGGATAAAAATTAAAACAATTTACTATCAACTTTTTGTTTGCAAACTTTTCCCAAAAAAATCTGTTAAAATTTTCATCATTTACAGATGTATTTAGATTACAAATTTTCGTAGTTAGTGAAGTTACAAATATAATTACTTTGAAAATGGTGTAAGTCCACTTTCTTCAAAGACATACTACTATTTAGTTCAAAATGGTACTACATAATTTCTTTAGTGCATTTTTATATGTGTGGTAACACTGTAAATGGCATAAACATTTTTATGGTTTCCCGGAATTTCGGGTTTTCCCCGTTTATTATACAATATAAAGTCCCTGTATGAAATATAGTAATGTATAAAATATCTTGAAGGAGGTAAGACGTATTATTACGTTTGAACTATTAAGTGTTAAGTTGGTAATAAGTGTGCATTTCATATTTTATATTTATCAAAATGGGAAATTGAAATTTACAATCGGACAGTGATTCAGGCGAGTATATACAGAAAAAAATCTTTTCTTGATACATGCCAGTCTACATTTGAATTAATTTTAATACTGTATTATTCTTCCTTCATCAGAAATCATCTCAATCAATATAAACAAAAAAAGAGTCCTAAAATCATATGTATACTGAAAGCCATTCTGATGAAAATAATTATTTAAATAAATACTTTAAAAGAAAGAGAATTATACAACCCTTGTTGAGTTCAGATGACAATGCTTCTTCAGATAACCACGCATCAGATTCTACGAAATATATTTATGTATAATTGGTGCGTACACCCTTTTTGGGTGTTCGGCCGAGCTCCTCCTTCTATTTGTGGCGTGGCGGTTATTCCACAAATGGAGGGACCTATAGTTTCAGGCCGACTCCGAACGGCAGATATTTTTATGGGGAGCTTTTTCATGGCAAAATTACAATCGGAGGTTTGTCATTGCCTGCGGAGGGGCGACCGCTATCAGAAAAATGTTTTTCTTAATTTTGGTGTTTCACCGAGATTCGAACCGACGTTCTCTCTGTGAATAGTCACGCACCAACCCATTCGGCTACGGCGGCCGCAATACGAAAATACAATAATACAAATACGCAAAAGAACAAAAAAATGTTGCGCAACAGCGGACAAAAATATTACATAGTAGAACTCTTGTTAGTGAAACTGACCGGAAACAAAACTTTGACATTTTTTGGAAGCTGGTAGATTTTATGATTTTATTTTTATTATATTTTTAGAATGTATTTCTCTTAAAAGCTTGTTATAAAGGAGCACAAAGAAAATGTGTATATAAATATAATTTATCTGTTCCGGGTGGAAAAATTTACGAACACTTTTAAAATATCAATAGGACAATTAGATCGTGTTTTAAAATCTAAAGATGATGGAATGGATAAGCGTGGCCGGATGCCAAGATCGTCTAGAAGATTTTATATGCCCACCTAACCCACGTAAAGGAGCATATCCAAAGCTTTCCGCAGTATGAAAGGCGTTACACACGATCTAATATTTTGTAAATGTAAGATTTTTACTTTTTGCTGACTTTGAAAGTGGTGTAAGCGTTTCTGAAGTCATTAAAAGTATACATTTTTGTTAATCACACTTAAAAAATAATTAAATTATAAATTCTAAACAATTTAATATTTAAAAAACATAAAATCAGTGCTTTAACATATTCCAATATTTTGCAAACCATTCAAATGCAAACCCACAAAAAAGAGTGCGTTAGAAATTTCGCTTAGTTGCTGTTTTTTACATCTTACTGTAGCTGCTACGCGCACTTGACTGACTCTACCGCGGCTGTCGAGCAGTTAGAAGAAATATTTATGGGTGCATACAAGTGACATATACCTATACTTTATATATGTCGACTACATACATGACTCCACTCCCAAAAGTCTCTCACATTTCGTCTCTCATACTCAGAGATAGGTGCCCGAGGTGTGGGTGATGAAGTTAGAAAAATAGTATTAAGTTATCATTATTGATTAAACAGTCAAAGTGAAATAAAGTCAATATTTAAACCAAAACTTTTGTTTAAATCTTTCTTACATATACAGAGCCCCCGCCACTAGTCATGATAAAAATTCAAGATTCACCAAATATTGGCAAATAATTCTACGTCAGTGATTTGTTCAATCTGAAATCTATAAATTGAAATACATATTGAAATAAATGTTGGTCTATCTTAACCCATTTATTTTGTTTGTGAATGCAAATACTTCCTATTGACATGCACATATGTACATATGTGCATATGCATTACATTTGATAATACATACATACGTTTATTATGTAAATACATAGTATGTACATTCATTTATGCATGTAATGAACAAACGCTATGAACTACTTTTCTAGTTGTGGATTAAAATGTATCCCGGTCGCACGCATAGACATCAACACATCTCTGCTTCCCAACGCAGTCGCAGAAACAAATCACCAAGCCTTTATCTCTGCAACATGTATGACTTGACATCAATTCTTTTTTGAATTTTGTTTTTATTACTTCATTTTTATTGCTTTAATAAATCGAATGCCCGGTCCCTTAATGGGTGAGGTGCCTCTGCCCGGCTGGTTGATGTCCTCGTGAGAGTAAAGGCTGACATCACTGCCATTCAAAGATGCGATGGACGGGGCAAGGCAAGAAAACCATAGGACCTTGCGACGTCTATTACACCTGCCATGTAAAGGAGCGCAAATTCGGTGCCGGAATTGTTGTGTGGAGAGAGATTTCGTCGCCAAGTATCGTCGTTCACTCCGGTGGACGAGTGTCTCGCATTAAAGCGCGATTTTAAACATCTCGCTTATTTGCGCCTGGAACGTTCTCATGAACGCTGCCCCCGCCACGACATAAAAATCGTGCTTGGCGACTTCAACGCCAGGGTGGGCAAGGAAGGAATTTTTGGTCCAACAGTCGGAAAATTCAGTCTGCACAACGAAACATCCGGTAACGGACAGAGGCTGATCGACTTGGCCGGGGCCCGAAATATGGTAGTCTGCAGCTCCAGATTCGAGCATAAGAAAATACACCAAGCAACGTGGCTGTCTCCTGATCGGAAAACACGAAACCAGACCGATCATGTTGTGATAGATGGAAGACACGCTTCTAGTGTAGTAGATATACCTACGATCCGAGGACGCAACATTGACTCGGATCATTACCAAACTATGCACACGCCTCTGTGCAGCAAAAAACGTACATCTACCTACGCAAAGAATGTTCAACATCAAAAAGCTGCAATCGCAACAGACAGTTAGAAGTTTCGCCACTCGACTCTCACTGTACTCATTGAGAGTACAGCCCAACAAACTGGTATGCACGAACAATGGAGCAATAATTCTCGTTCTCTACGCACCGCCGCCAAAGAATAAATCGGATTCCGGCGAGACCGAAAAAACACTTGGCGTATGCCGATGATATTGACATCATCGGCCTTAATAATCGCGCTGTTAGTTCTGCCTTTTCCAAACTGGATAAAGAGGCAAAGCTAATGGGTCTGGTGGTGAACGAGGACAAAACAAAGTACCTCCTGTCATCAAACAAACAGTCGGCGCACTCGCGTATCGGCACCCACGTCACTGTTGACAGTTATTATTTTGAGGTTTTAAAAGACTTCGTTTATTAAGGAACCAGCATTAATACCGATAACAATGCCAGCCTTGAATTGAGTAGTAGAGCCCTCTCTCGACGAAATAAACTAACACTCTACAACGCTCTCATCATGCCCGCCCTGACGTATGGCGCAGAAGCGTGGACGATGACAACATTCAAGATTCTGTGTAAGAGTTTTGGACCGCTGCAACGGCGAATATCGCAGGCGATGGAACGATGAGCTTTACGACGGCATAGACATAGCGCAGCGAATAAAGATCCAGCGGCTACGTTGGCTGGGTCATGTCGTCCAAATGGATACAAACGCTCCGGCTCTGAAAGTATTCGATGCGGTACCAGCTGGTGGTAATAGAGGTAAAAGAAGGCCTCCTCTACGCTGGAAAGATCAAGTGGAGAAGGCCTTGGCTTCACTTGGTGTGTTCAATTGGCGCCGGTTAGCACAGGAAAGAAACTCGACCAAAAAGCGGTTATCGCGCCAATTAAGAGGAAGAAAGAAATCGGTGTTCTAAAATGCCTTACTACAAACATTTTAAAACTCAATTGTACTAGAAAAAATTAACAGTAACATTTGCGCCTCCTCATTCCATGCCCCAGCACATCAACAACCGGCGAAAATGTTAAGAAAGTAAAGAAAATTGTATGGAGAATCGTCGAATCAGAATTAGAGAAGTTGCTGCGGATGTCGGCATATAGGTTGGCTCATGCCATACAATCTTTTTGGAAATTTTGGGCATGAAGCGTGTGGCAGCAAAGTTCGTTCCAAAATTGCTGAATTTTGACCAAAATCAACGTCGCATGAGCATCGCTCAGGAATTGAATGACGTCAACGATGATCCAGATTTGCTTAAAAGAGTCATAATTGGTGACGAATCATGCGTATATGGTTATGGCATCGAAATCAAAGCCCAATCGTCCCAATGGAAGTGTCCAGGAGAGCCAGATTAAAAAAAGCTCGCCAAGTTCGATCAAATGTCAAGGTTTTGCTCACTGTTTGCTCACAGGAGTTCTTACCTCAAGGTCGTACGGTAAAAAAGGAGTAATACCGTGAAGTTATGCGCTGTTTGCGTGAAGCAATACGAAAAAACGCCCGAAATTGTGGAAAAAATGCATGGCTTTTGCATCTTGATAATGTACCTGCTCACTCATCTTTGCTTGTGAGAGATTATTTGGCCAAAAACAACATCGTTATCATGCCTCAGCCACCGTATTCACCACATTTGGTCTCTGCGACATTTTCCTGTTCCCAAGATTGAAGAAACCAACGAAAGGGCGGCGTTTTGCGACTATTGACTAGATAAAAACCGAATCGCTGAGAGAGCAAGAACATACCAAAAAGTTCATATGAGAACTGCTTCGAAGATTGGAAAAAACGCTGACACAAGTGTATACTATCTGCGGGGACTACTTTGAAGGAGATAAAATAGAAATTGATGAATAAATAAATAAATATTTTTTGAGAAAAATGAAAATTCACCATATTTTTTGAACACACCTCGGAAACGGGAATTTATTTTTGTTGAACAAATTTTTGGTTGCATTATTTTTATGCAATTTTTAAGTACTTAGGGTTAGGTAATCCTTCATATGATTTACTGGGTTTTTGATGTATCTACTATATTCATTTATATTTTGCTGGCATTTATAAAATTGGTGCTTCCAGAGGGAGTCCTAGATAAGAGATAAGATAGAGGCATGTTTGAAAACCATTACTATAGCTTAGC
The DNA here is from genome assembly GCA_037575425.1 of Anastrepha fraterculus. Lineage (NCBI taxonomy): Eukaryota > Metazoa > Arthropoda > Insecta > Diptera > Tephritidae > Anastrepha > Anastrepha fraterculus. Next base: position 26,959 of record JAYXIM010003653.1, read on the forward strand.
CACGATTTTAACTTTTCAGTTCCGAATGTAACAGATTTGTCCGTTATTAATGTTGAAGACATGGCATTCGATGAGAAGCACTGGCATTCGTTTGGGGAAATGGAAATATAATAATGTTGTATCGATTGTCGGATAAACAAGCTTTACAACACTCTCATCTAAAATAATTTTTGAACGGCCAAAAGTAGTTTTTGATTTAAAGTATTATTCAGTATTGGTTTTATATGGTAATCCAGGTTAGGTTGAAGTGGCTGCCGATAGGCTATAAGACTCATCTTACCACGCGGGTTGACCCGCTGGCGATATCCCAGTTCCTCCTTCTATTCGAAATAATGCGAGCACTCAAGAATGGAAGCAATTCTGTATCGTTGACTTAGCTGTATCACTCAGATTCTCAAAATGAATTTCTGTCAGCTTCAGAGTACAGGTCGCTAGTATTTAACATTCTGTATGAGTAATTGTGGGGTAGTTTTGGCCTTTCCGAATATGTCTTCCGATAATGTTGTGGCCTGTTAGCAATCCACGGAGAAGTTGCCGTAGTGGGCCATGTGGGGTTGTTATCCACATTATTTTTAGGTCGTATCTGAAAAATCCGAGTGTATTTCTGCCATGAAAAAGCTCCTCATAAAAATATCTGCGGTTCGGAGTCGGCTTGAAACTGTAGGTCCCTCCATTTGTGGAACAACATCAAGACGCACACCACAAATAGGAGAAGGAGCTCGGCCAAACACCCAAAAAGGGTGTACGCGCCAATTATATATATATATATATATATCTGAAAAATTCTCTTTCTAAAGAGCTGGCATACTTAAGTCCGTCCAGGCCGATAAAAGTGTTCTTTCTTGCAAAACTCGCTCACTGAGGGATCTACGGCAGTCCGCAACTTGTAACAGAGTTAAGTTACTTCAGACCTGCTTAATTGTCGGAAAATATGCAGACGTTGTTATAACGGTTTCGAAGACATTCAATAGACTTCTTCTTCTTCTAGACCACAATGGTCTTGTAAGATCAACTACTCTTTATTGCTAACTATTCTCCAGTTTAAATTATATTTCCCTATTGGGTAAATCTGCCTAGAGTAAGGGTAGCACTTTGTGTACCAATATTTTCTAAGGTTATAAACTGTTGTAATCATTCCAAGTTTACTTTTAAATAACCTTTTCAATGACCTTTTTCTATTTCGAAATCCAAAAGACTTCATTCTAGTTGATAAACCCAACAAAACCACTACGATAAGCTCGTTTTGAAAGTGTGGATAAAATAAAGAAAAAAATATTTAGAGACATTCATGTCTGTACCAAAAATCAATCTCCAGAAAACCTTTGAGTGATGAGGCTAACATTACAAATAAAAAAAGGTTCAAAGCGTTGATTATACATATAACCTTTTTATAATGAAAGTTCGACTCTGTCCGGTTAGAGATGACGCATCAAAACCGCCTCCGCAATATTATCTCTGCAAGCTGAATATCAACAACTTCTCCCTTTGCAGTGATAGGTTATTAATAAGAGACCTTTCTACCCCCACAACTTACCTCTGAAAACTAAGAGATTCTTGAGCAGGAAAAGAACCGACGTGACCAGCGTATAAACGCCACGTCCATATCCAGCGGTGCGTTGTGGGCAGTGTAGAGAAATTTTGGATCCAGCTTGAGGGCAGTGCACTAAAAGGTGGACACTCGAACAATCAGGACCTTCCTCTTTGTTGTGAACAGCATCATTATTATCCGTTTTCGAAGAGTTGACGGGAAGAGCTTATTCTGGGCACTACTTATCTAGAAAGGTCAGCAGTATACCATTTCCACGGAAAACTCCTTACACGAAGCTTAGCCAAAAGAGAATGAAGGGAAAGATTCCAAAACATCGGACAAATGTTTAGGCGAACTCTTTAATCGATCGCACATAGGCAGTACTGCTCCTACGGGCAGAGTAAAGCTGGCTTCTTGAGAAGTTCAGATAGCCCCACATTTCACCAGTTGGTTGGTTCTCTTTTTAAAAGGGCAGCTCAGATGGTGCAGAGCATTACGTTTCTGTCCTTTTTTTCTTCTTTAATGGTTCTTGTATGCAACAGATTGTATGTCACGGATTCAATAGGTCCAAGTGTGAGACTCCTTACAGTGCAGAAGTGAAAGCGTTCATACATATAGCCGATTACTTTACTACACAAGTTACAATTGTAAGGAAACAGCTGGTGTTAAATTGAAAGCCTAATGCAATCGGGGACAGGGTAGCACCTGAAGCAGACATTGTTTTATCTTTATGGAAATGAGTTCTAATCTAAAAATAAATTTAAAAACTCTAAAGTCTTCTTTAGTCTTGGTTATGCCAAAAAAATCGACACGTTCAGTGCTATTAGGAATGCCTTTTTGTAAAGGTGACTATTTATTTGAGAGATTATGGTGCGAAGTACGGTGGTGTCGTGCAGTTTGGTATTGGGATAAAATCATACATGATAGCGTCTATCCATGATTTTATCTCAGCTATTTAACTCTCTTTAGGGCTTAGAGTCCGAAATTTTGTTAGAAAGAGTTTCTTTGTTTCTGCTCCCCTTCAGTAAGTGGATGCATCGACCAAATCTTGAATCAATTAAACAACCAAATATGCTTTATTTAAAAGGTTGGAGTATTTAGCATTTTCTTGCAGTATACAAGTATAAGTAATTATTTCGAATAAAAATATTGAAGTCTGAAAGAATCTAGAATCCCTAACTAAGTTGTTTAAACCACTTATCTCTTTTTAAGAAGGTAACTAGTTCCTCCGGTTAAGTTTTAGTTTTGACCAGAGCGCTTTGGAGACCTTGCAGTTATTTAAGAATCTAATTTTTTTCTTTTGAAAAATCACTTACATGGCGCATATTGGAAATCAAAAGAATGGAGTGTATCACAAAATGATACTACTACTAATTATCAGCGACCATTTACGAAGATGGAAGTATGTACAGTGTTTCTAATAGAAATGTGACCGCCGTATGGGCTTATAATATTTATTATACGCAATATACGATTTCGTATTCAGTAAAATGTATAGTCACCACCATTGGCTAAATAGGATAGATAGATAATAAGATAGTAAAACGTGCTATTAAACTACCATTTGAACAAGAAAACGATACACTAAAACTGCTTATGAAAATCGAATGGAAGCTAGGTGGACTAATCTGACCGCATCCAAAGTAGCAAAAGTTATGTGTAGAACTAACAACAGAAAGTTGACTCAATTCGTACTTACGCTCTCGCGAAAAGACTGCAGAACTATCATAGGTATGCTGAAAAGTCATAATAATAAACGGACAAATGCAGGAAATGCAGAAAGGGATGTTGAGTAAACTTTAGAACACCTTCTGAGTGTTTATCCGGCATTATTGAGCACACGTTTAAAATGCCTGGGAGGCCCACTGTTTGAGGGTTTGGAGGACGTCTCAATTTTGAATTTTCGCAGGATACGTATATTTGAGTTTAGATTTTTTTGTGGCGATATGTTGGTACTCATGTCTCTCACTCAAGTCGACGAGTTCGGACATTTTGAATGTTAGTTAATTGTTGACAGCTGCTTTGCTTGCACATGTTTCGGCTCTTCTTCGATTTTTACCTATTCAAAAGGATGGATCAAAGAACTTGTATCAAATTTTTGTGAAAAACGAAATTAAGTGCGCGGATGCATTACAAATGTTGACCATAGATGGCCGGACCAAAGCAACGTTTATCGGTGGTACAAAATGTTCTCAGAAGGCCGAGAAGAATGTGAACGACGAAAAGCGTGCCGGACGCCCGAGGACTTCAACAACAGACGCAAAAATTGATAAAGTGAAGAATATGGTATTGGCCAATCATCGAATCACCGTTAGAAAAGACGCTGAAGACCTAGACATATCGATTGGCTCATGCCATTCGATTTTTTTCAATGATTTGGGCATGGACGGGTCGCCGCAAAATTTGCACCAAAACTGCTTAATTTCGACCAACAGCAGCATCGCACGAACATGGCTAATGAGATGTTGGACTCTGTTCGTGATGACCCAAATTTGCTCCAGAGGGTCATAACTGGTGACGAATCGTGGGCTTATGGTTATGACGTGGAAACCAAAGCTTAATCATCTCAATGGAAGCTGCCGCACGAACCAATACCGAAAAAAGCGCGCCAAGTTTGGTCGAATGCTTACCGTTTTCTTCGATTGCAGGGGCGTTGTGCATCATGAGTTCTTGCCACAGGGTAAAACGGTCAATAAAGAAATAAACGCCCGGATTTGTGGAAGAACAAAAATTGGCTCTTGCATCACGATAACGCCCCTGCGCGACTTTTTGGCCAAAGCAACACACTAATGATGCCACAGTAACTGTATTCCCCAAATCTGGCCCCCTGCGACTTTTTCTCGTTCCCGAAGCTGAAGAGGCCCATGAAAGGACGACGCTACGCTACGATTGACGTGATAAAGACGGCATCGAAGGAGGAGCTGAACAAGATAAAAAATGATTTTTTGAAGTGCTTCGAAGATTGGGAAAAACGTTGGCACATGTGCATAATATGGGGATTACTTTGAAGGGGACAAAATAGATATTAATGAATAAATAATTTTTGAAAAAACACAAAATTCGCGATACTTGAACACATCTCGTATATAGGAAAACTAAAACCAAGGAATTGCACAACGCGTATTGCGAAAAGGAAACGCCTATTTAGCAGCATTTAAATTTGTTTTGTAATGGAACTTTTATTAGATTGTACATGTGCACTAGGTTGTTTAATATGTTTTGCAGCTCGATAAGAGAGGGCGTTGTTACTAGCCTAGGTTCCGGCACTCGAAGTGCAACCAATTAAAAAACCATCAATTAGTTATGGAAAATTACTTTTATTCAATTCAAAGTAAAAATTGTGTGAAATTACAAAATTAAGATTCAATTTACTTTTGCTCGATATGAGCACCTTTTGCCTTGACTATGATGGCCTTGCGACGGTCTAGAAACGAGTCGCGAGCTGCCCGAATGTGACTTGCAGATATTTTGGCCCATTCACGGACAATGGCTTTTTTACAGCGCCGCGAGACTGGTGAATCTTTTAGTTTGGACTTTGGCCTCCAAAATGGCCTAAAGAGAATAATCCATCGGACTCGCGTCTGTTTTTCAGCCTTTCTTGGTTCACTTGAGCTTTGTAAGACGGTGCCGAGTCCTGTTGAAACCTCCATGGTCTGCGACCGAAATGTTTGTCTACCTACGGCTTCGAAGCAACCTCCAGAATACTTTCCCGACAATATGTTGCATTTACCTTGACGCCAGGCTCGATGAAAACGATTGGAGAGCGCCCATCGGTGTTTACAGCGGCCCAAGCCATTACCTGTAGCGGACGCTGGCTTCAGGTGGCCAATCGATGCTTCAAATTCTCATATAAACGGTCGGTCAAACCCTGTGGTTTTGGGAGTTTTCGAATTGCTCAATTTGAAAAACACACATTGCTCGTCAGAAAACACAATGTTCGGAAATTGACCGCGAAACAGCTCCGTCGCTCTCTCAAGTCTGACTTGTTGCTGCCTTGGTGTGAGATCATGCTCCTTTTGGGTCTTGTAAGGCTTAATTTTGATTCTGAAAAATGAGATTGCGGCGGATGCTACGGTCAAATATTTTCAGTTCTTTCGCCATTTGATTGGCACTTCGTCGGAGATTTCGCTGAAGACGCTTCTTTACTTTTTGAACTATTTCACGTGGCGTTGCAGTCTTTTTATGACCACCCCCATGACGTTTCGTGATTACTGATTTTCTTTTTTCGCGTTTACTCTCAGCAAAATTTTTCATTTAGCCAACTAACAGACGGCTGATGCTGGTACATCAGTTGCGCGAGCGGTCTGAAGTTGGTTACACTTCGAGTGCCGGGCCCTGTACATATTTTCTTGTTATGTTGGTACACTCTTCATAAGAACGTATGTGAAGCTTTATTTCAATTTGTCAATTTATTCTTTGTTTATAAGCAATTTAGTATCGACGTGTCACAGCATTTACTACAATGAAAAAACCAAGTAACGTGTACTGATTGAATTTTTATATTTTCGAAGGCTTACAAGCAAAGGAAATTCATGAACGAATGTGGAATGTGTAATATGGACTATTCGTCATCAATTGGCACAGTAAAAAGCTGGGTTGCTGGATTTAAAAGTGCAAGTCTTGAAGAAGATCAACGTCAAGGTCGTCCAAAAACAGCATTAATACCAGAAATCGTAGAAAAAATACAGGATGTCGTATTGGAAAATCCCCGAGTGACTAAAAGAGATTTAGTAGACGCCTTTGGCATCTCATTGGGCTGTGTCAGAATTATTTGGACTTAAAGTATTGGGTTTTAGAAAGCTGTTTCGCTAAAAATGGAACAAAACAAACTTCCTCAGCAAAATTTAGAGAGTTTTCGATAGGATAAACTGAATTTTGTGCGTCGAATCAATACAGGAGGCTAAAGAGTGGTGTGAATTTGGTGCTTCAGAAATTGGCTAAGAAGGTGTTAGCATTCGTTTTTTGGGAAGCGAAAGGGATTTTGTTTATGGATTACTTGCAAACTGAATAACAGTGTAACTTTTTAGAACAGCTGAAGGAAAAAATTCGTGAAAAAGACCTAGTTTGTCAAAGAAAAAATTGTCACCGTGTCACAAGAGCATTTTGATATTCGCTAAAATCTATGAATTATAGTTCGACTTGTTGGGGCATCTTCCGTATTCATCAGATTTGGCCACTAGCGATGAAAGTCCTAAAAAAATTCATGCGTGGAAGCGTAGTTTGCAGCCCTTCCAGATTCTCACTTCAGGAATGGAATTGTGCCATTACCGAAACATTCTAGCAGTCGGAAACGAAATATAAGTTAAATATACTGTTAAGCGTCCTAATGTCTATGTCGCTTACTGTTTATTGTATCAGGTTATTCTCCTATTCTCTTTCTGCCTGCGTTTTCACAGTTATATTCATACATACGCGAATTTTTAAATTTCGCGGGCTATGTACATTCGACTTTCGATTATTATTAGTTTTTATGTTTGTACGCTTGTCTCGAAGATACGTTCTCAGTTTTAGCTATATAGCATGTTTAGTTTGTTTGTGAGAGGCGAAAAAAATGGATCAAAGAAGTTGTATCAATGGATTAACTGTGTTATAATTATATTTCATTTAAATAACTTCCTATATAAAATCGATAGCTGAGTCAGAAAATCCGCAATATCTTGAGAAACAAGTGGTACATAAAACTAAAGGTAGTTAAATTACATTACAAGGCATTTACAAAGTGAAAAATAAAATATAAAAAAAATTAAATATAAAAATCTGCAATTTTGCAAGAAATATATATGTGTATTAGGTTGGGAATAAGTTCGTAGCGCTTTTACCGAAGGCTTTAATTTAAACAAAAATCAATAATTATATCAATTAGTTAATCAATTCGTCGTATTCGCCGTTGTTGTTTACGACCCTTTTCCATCTCTCGACCAATTCGTAGATGCCGTTCCGATAGAAATCGCCTGGTCTGGTATCAAAGATGTTGTTGAGCCATGGTGCACTGGGAAATGCTTGAAAAGAATGCCACGGTCTACAAGAAGCTCTACATTGCCCAGCTACACCGGTGAATAAGGCTATTCGACTGAAAAGTCGTGATCGACATAATCAAACCATACTCCTTCACGCAACGCCCGGCCCCATGTTGCACAAATCGTCAAAGCCGTACTCCAAGAGTTCGAATGGAAGATCCTTCAGCATACACCGTATTCTCCGGACATTGCACCGACCGAATACCATCTTTTCCTCTCCCTAGCAAACCATATGACAGGTGTTACCTTCGATAACAAAGACGTCCTTAAAAACTGACACAACAAACACAGATCATCTTCTTTGGATGAAGATCCTGATTGACTCTCGGCTTTGGCGTATCTACTGGAGCCACATACTCCTTTCTCTACTTCATATTGATGTATAGGCACCATTTCTCATCTCCCGTAACGTTACGATACAAAAAGAGCTGTTCATGACCGCGTGTTGCTCGATGGCAGGCGAGATGCTAAGAAGCAATTTAAAGGCGACTTTCTTTGTTTTTTTCTTTTTAGCTCGTGAGGCACTCAGGCTCCCAATTTTTCGGTAAATTCCATTGATACAATTAAAAAGGTTCTGTAGAGCAGAAAGAGTTCTATCGAATGAATCTAAACAACAAACAAATCGTTGTAAAATATAAGAAAATAAAATAATATAAACACGCTATGAACTTATTTTCCAACCCATTTTTTACGAATTTCCTGATAGGAACTTATGTGAATTTTCGAACTCAACGACCGATTTTACATAGGAACTGTTTGAACTGGATCGGATTTTGCTTTCGTTTTTTGTTATAAACTAATGTTAGAAATTTATATGTATATCTTCTTCTTCTTAATCTGGCGCGACTTTGACCGAGTTTAACAAAGCGCTCCAGTCTAGAAGCCAAGTCCTTCTCCACCTGATCTTTCCAACGCACAGGAGGCCTTCCTCTGCTACCGCCAGCTGGTACCGCATCGAATACTTTCAGAGCCGGAGCGTTTGTATCCATTCGGTGGTAATAGAACTTTGTTTTTGAATAACTTCTTTACTAAGTCAAACAATAAAAGAAAAAAACCAATTTTGAGTGCTGGAAATCTGTTTTTTGACCATTACGCGCTCCATTGCTTGGCTTTTTGTATACTCTACTGCAGCTGCCTAGCAAACAAGGGTCAAATATGATTGACGACGACGCCATTTGTAAGAGTTATAAAACTTCTTGTGTGTGAAAGTCAACTGCCCTTGAATTTTCTCCAAAACGGATTTTACCAATTTTACTTAAAACCGCCATTTTCAAAATAAAACATAAATACCCTTAAAACATACGTTTCTTAAGTAAAGCGAATTGAACCACATTGCTAACTTATAATACTAGCTCATGCAGAGAGCACCCTCACAACAAGTACCCACAAAGTTCTCCCTAACAACGCTACAATGACACCCTCTATTTTTCGTCAAGCGGCGTCATCAAAAAAATCGCGTATAAAAAATGGCGGTTATAGCCTGCATATGCAAATAAATATAAATACTTACATGTATAAGTATATATATTATTATGCATCTTGACGTACATACGTATAAACATATGTATGTATGTATTTCGAGCAGGGAATGAAAAAAATTACCAATCCGTCTCAGTAGTACGTACAGGGAGCGGCAATGAAACCATTGCTCGGTGTTGTTGTTGGTACAAAACGACTGCTACCCCTGCCACAGCTACGACCAATAGTACCACTACAGTAATGTCCGACTACACAACTAGAACCGCAAGCTATGTTCTTTTACTCCCTCACTGCCTCCGTCACTCACGCACTCATCCATGTCAGGGGTTGACTGTGACGTTGGCATCACCGTTGCTGTGGTGCCGTGGCGCTGCAGCTGCTGTTGACGACGACGACGACAAGTCGGTATGTATTCATACCAATACTCATACTCACATTGTATATATGTATGTACATACGTACATGTAGCTGCCTCCACAATATCTAAACAAATGAAACGAGTCGAGGAAAAAAGAGAAAAAATGTAGAAAAATCAGCGAGGACAGAAATAAAAAATCAACCCCTGAGCCTGGTCGCTCGGCTTTTTTGCTATTTTTTCTATACACGCCTGCCACTCTCTTACACGCATTTGCTCGCTCACACTCACATAGTAGCTGGCCTTAATTACCAACACTATGGCAAGTGAAGAGAACAAACTACCACCCCCTGCCAACTAAAATTTTTTTTATAATTTTTTTTCATGCATGCCGTTGTTGTTTTTTCCTCAGCAATATCTATGGCATAAATGGAAAAAATGGAAAATGAAGCAGAAAACATTGCAGTTTTGTTAGTTGAAAAAGGAAAGAAAAACTGTAAAACAGCAGTGTAGAGCAGAACAGATGATGTTCTAACGGTATGTTGTTGAGGCGATCCCATCACTTTAGTTCGCTACATAGTCGGTGGCATTAACAAGACGACTGACTGGCAAACAAAACTTAGCAAAAGTTTCTTTTCGACATTTTACACATACATTCATACATACATACATATGTATGGGACGATGAGAAGAAATAAAATAAATCGATTGGTAGAAGCGGACATTACTGGAAAATTTAATTAGTTTTTTGCTGGTTGTGCTTGTGCCTTTAGTGCTTGACTGTTTGCAGCGCCTCGAAAATCAATTGAAATTACGCAAGGTCCTTTTGCGATAGTCTGCGATCAAAGAGTGCATCCTATAGCTATTCCCATTATCAACAGCCGCACGTCCGTCAAGTGGCCCGCTGAAGGCATCAAATGAATTCATTACAAATATTGTAGTGAACAAACAAACAATTGCTGAAATGTTGAAAAGTTGAAAGTTTGAAAAAGTTGAGGTTACAAGCCACTGCTATTCACTTCGCCGACGAGCTCGGTCATTCATCGCGCAGCGCTCAGTTTTTGTATTTCCCGCAATTTGAGGTAATTACAAAGCCTAGTAGTAACACATTCATTGCCAGCCTTTTCCTGTTTTTACCCTTTTACCAAGAGTCTTCCGCTTGACAGTCCATTCATCCGATTCATACCCAGACCCCTTTAAAGTCCACCGTCAACCCACCTGGCCAATCTCCGTATGCCCTTGGACTTGACGTATCCACTAGTTATATATATATTTGCATATGTATGCGCATATATGTATACTCGTGTGTGTATGGCCATTGCAATCCCACCAGCAGAGACACTTTAATAGAGTTCCTGCTGCACTTCTGCAATGGTTGCTTTATGTCGCCTTACGCTTCGTTGAAGTTAACTCGAAAAGGCTTGCATGCTGATGCATTCACTACGGCCGTAAGGTTACAACCCCGTCAACGTTATCTATTTCTTCATTGTACACCTGATTGTGTTCTGGATTTCTGTATATATAAATATATCTACTCGTACATACTAAATATACTACTGAAGTCGACATTGTCTTAAGTAAAGATGTATTAGTAAAGTTACTGATTCGGATGCGACTCTGAATGCTGACGGGAATGTGACTGCGGCTGTGTGTTCGATATTGGGTTGCAGAGTATGGTGGCTACTTGTGCGCGAAGTAGCGAAAAGCAAAATAGATGTAAATTGGGAAGAAAATTGTGAAGAATGAATGACTGAAAAGCACTTTCTGGTATTGTTGGAACCACAGGTTCTCAAAACCCGTATCCAACTCCAACCATTTACATTTCGTTTACACTTTTTCAACTTTTATTCACTATACTACAAACTGAATACTCCGCGATTTCTGAGATTTGCAATTTGCTTTGTTATATTCTTTACGTTGTTACATTTCCTTCATCAGTTTGCCCTTTTTTAATACAGCACACTCGGCTTAGTTTTCTCCCTTGGCTCATTCAGGTTTTATTTATCTGGACACTGTAGGCGAGAGGGCTTCTGCATGAGTACCATTTGATTCTGCGGTCTAAGTCCACTATGACAACATATGATATATATGTAGAAACATAATTTCAACAGCGGTGGTTCCTAGGCAGGCAATGGCAAGCGCGCTTCTGCCTTGAATAAAGCTTCTCATTTAAAATCCTCTATTCTGATGAATCAGAGCTGGACCAAAAATAGGAAATGGAATACGAGTACAATCGCAAGAGCTCTCTCCTACTTAATCTTAGCTTGCGGCCACAGAGTCCCTGAAGTGTTTTTCAAACTGAGCTCACGGTAATAAAAGTTGCTGTGCTCTCTGTGATCAATTACTCAATCAGCCTGGTGGCTGGACTATTTATTATGCTAGTCAAGATGCTATAAAATCACTCGACTGCTGCAAAGCAGCATCGAGAATAATGAGCGAAGGCAGACAAGTTCTCATGAAAGCCGGAACTGTTCCGATTTATTTTCGGGAAAAGACTGGCACTTCAGTAGAATTACAACAATAATATACATATGTATTGTATAATTCTACTGAAGCTGTGTTTCCGATTAATTGGCTTGAACAGGAATTTTTCTATATGAGAGCGTCCCGCCATTATCATTATTGGAAGTTCAATCACCATCTCTTATATTCAATTCTTTTCATTCTCTTTGCAACAAGTGTAAGAAAGCCTTTGTTATACATACATAGCATAGCATAAGTATAAGCATGGCAACAACAATGGCATGTGTTCTACACCCCCTCAAAACCATTAGAAAACAGAATCAATAAATCAATTTGAAAAACACTTGTCTTTGGAATCGCTTAGCCAATTTAGCTTAGTTTACATTTTTATTGTTTAAACCTTCTTGGAGATTCTGAAGTAAATATTTGATCGCAAATGCACCTGCAAGATCAAGATAATGTTGACATATTTCAAAATGCGTTCATGATCACTCTTAAAGCTCTAATAATGTTGGGATACCCAAATGTACGTTTGTATGTATGTATTTATTTAGTTTAACTTGCTTTTGGCATTATTCTTAGAACGTGGCTGCAGTAATCGAAAGCATGCCAAACATGGAAACACATGTTTTGTTGCTTGAGGAACATTTGACTACGGAACAGCTGCGGTGACGTCGAAGAAATTTATTAACGTTTAGAAGCGACTCTGTAGGAGATTTATGGATACTATACCAAAATGTATTAGTATGTTTTTTTACTGACATATACATATACATACATATATGTATAAGTATGTGTTTGTGCCTGCTTCTATGCATTTTTATATGAAGGCAGAAAAGGGTAACGCTGATGACTTTCGTTCTGTCAACTACAGTATTTCTGAGCGAGCATACTCGTGCACATGTATGGTACATATGTATATGAATAAGTAGATATGTACAGCTGAATGATGATTACACTGCTTGATAAAGAGCAGTTTGTGCGGGATGATTATTCGGTTAGTGCTGGATTAAAAATACACTGTGGACATGAAATATCAATTTTTTTTCTATTCGTTTATCAATTCGGATCTGCAGTCTACAATATTCCTTGTTTTGTAACTAATAATATTAAGTTTCATGAGGCGACTAAATTCACGAGGATTGCCGCTTAAGTTTTGAGACAGACAATTAAAAATATTGGGTTGAGGAATAAGTTCATAGCGTTTTTCCCGAAGGCTTTTATTTAAGCAAAAAACAATAATTATATCAATAATTTAATCAATTACATATTCGCCTTTGCCGTTTACAACCTCTTCCCACCTCTCGACCAATTTGTTGACGCCGTTGCGCCAAAAATCGTCTGGTCTGGTGTCAAAGAAGTTGTTGAGCCAGACTTCTTTGTTATCAAAGGTAACGCCCTTCATATGGTTTTGGAGGGAGCGGAATAGATGGTAATCGGTCTGTGCGAGGTCCGGAGAATAGGGTGGATATTAAAGGACCTCCCATTTGAACTCGTTGAGCGCTCGAGGCACTCGGACTCCCAATTTTTCGGTAAATCCCATTGAATGTAGGTGATTGAGAATCGTTTTATGATCGCAGTTCATTTTTTCCGCCAACTCTCTACTAGTTTGGCGACCGTTTTCCTTCAAAAGTGATTTGAGACGTTCTTCATAGAAATCAGAAGGCCTTCCGCTGCGGGACGTGTCATCGACGTCAAAGTCACCATTTTTGAACTTTGCAAACCATTTCCGTGCTGTAGACTCGTCTATGACACCTTCTCCATACACGTCGCAAATGTTCCGGGCTGCTTTAGCTGCTTCGGCAGCTTTTTGACCTCTATGAAAAGCAAAGAACGGAAGGTGTCGGAAATGTTGATTTTTGCCTCCTGGATATTCCATTTCTAAGCTCAAAACTAATAAAAAATTCAATAACTCAAAAATACAGTTAACATAGAGAAAATAAAAGAAGAGTTCTATCGAACGAACGTTGTAAAATAAAAAAAATGTACTTATGCACTTATTCCTCAACACAATAAATATCTATAACAGTATGTTAAATGCCGTTTTAGTACAATAAGTACATGCACAGTGTTGAATTCGGCAGGTTAGCGAAATACGGTGGCTTGAGATTGCGCTTCATCACTAAAGTCGAAGGAAGTTTTTGGACATATAATTGTTATTTAATCAACGTCGAAAGTCACAAAAAACATAATATAAAAATGTTCACGATTTAATTCCATTTTTTGACCAAGATGAACGTTTCAAATTTACCGCAAGTCAACAGTAAATAGCATTTGATATGGCCACACTCGTGCAACACAATTATCGTTAAAAATGTCAAATTTTAGCGAACTGCCCTGATATAGTCACACTTATGCTGGCTCTATCTCAAAATCTAAGTAGCAACTCGCATATATAGATGGTGAGTGCTTATTCTCTTTTCCTGTGTCTTTGCCAGTATTTTATTGCTGAATGGAAGCTTAATTGCGATTATAATAATTATATTCATTTATTGGAATACTTATAGTATAATAGTAAGCGCACATCCTATAACCTATAAGTTAAGTACATAACACATGGGCTAAGAGGTACCATCCAATCCTTCCACATATCCGGGCGTTTCTGGCGGATTGCTTGGAGCAAATTGCGCATAACTTGCAGGAAATATTCCTTATTGACCGTTTTACCCTGTGGCAAGAACTCATGATGCACAATGCCCCTGCAATCGAAGAAAACGATAAGCAAAACTTTTACATTCGAGCGAACTTGGAGCGCTTTTTTCAGTCTCGGTTTGTGCGGCAGTTTCCATTGACATGATTGAGCTTTGGTTTCCACGTCATAACCATAAACCCACGATTCGTTACCAGTTATGACCCTCTGGAGCAAATTTGGGTCGTCGCGGACAGAGTCCAACATCTCATTAGCAATGTTCATGTGATGCTGCTTTTGGTCGAAATTGAGCAGTTTTGGTACGAATTTTGCGGCGGCCCGTCTCATGCCATTGACAAAAATCGAATGGCATGAGCCATTCCATAGGTCCTGAGCAACGTCTCTAACGGTGATTCGACGATTGGTCAATACCATTTTCTTCACTTCATCAATTTTTTCGTCTGTTGTTGAAGTACTCGGGCGTCCGGCTCGCCTTTCGTTGTTCACATCTTCTCGGCCTTCTGAGAACATTTTGTACCACCTATAAGAGTTGCTTTGATCCAAAGTAGCTTCTCCGTATGTCACAGTCTAGATTCGTTTTTCATATAAAATTTGATACAAGTTCTTTGATCCATCCTTTTGAATAGGCAAAAATCGAAGACGAGCCGAAACACGTGCAAGCAAAGCAGCTGTCAACAATTAACAATTAACCTTTCTTTAAGAGTCTATTTCAAATATGTACATATTCTACGAACATAAAATAATCAGAAATATGTAAACCTTTTTTCTACGGACCCAAATAATTTTGATGTTTTCCAATTAACTTAACAGCTTTGTTTTTCCAACAATTACCAAGCTATACTGCTACAAATGAAGTGTATAAAGACCCGTTGTACCATCTAGAAAAGTAGAATTTTTCGTAATACTTCCCCATCATTCAGATCCTTCAACGAAAATCCGTCAATATATCTGCTTAAATAGCCACTTTAGATCGGAAAGTTTATAAAGTCGATCTCCAAGGTTTGATAAACACGACATCTTTTGACTCTCGTACTTTTCACATTATCCGTAGCTGGCGCCAATGCATTCTAAATCATCTTCATAGTTATTATGTCCATTTAATGGTAATTTCTTAATTTATTGTGAATTGTCCACGGCAAGAATTCATTAAACTTTACATTCAATATCAGTGCTCCATTCGAGAAGCATTTATGTTATGCATATCCATCCTTAGTGATACACTAACTTTGGTAGTATATAAGTAGAGCTGATTTTTATGCCGAGGTATGTACAGGAGTCCGGCCCTCGAAGTGTAACCAACTTCAGACTGCGCGCGCAGCTGATGCACGGCCCACCGTTGTGGGCAATGACAAACCTCTAAGTGGATTTCCTACCTCACAAAAACTATCAAACTTTCGGAGTTGGCATAAAACTGTAGATCCCTCCATTTGCAGGACAACATCGAATACAAAAAACTGAAGTAGAAGCACGGCCGAACTCCTAAGTCTCTATAGCAGAAAATAATTTATCATTACCTTAAATAAAATAGTATGTGGCGAGAGGTTAAAAATAGTACAGTGGCTCTATTTAGTGGACAAGGTCAGTACATAAATTATAAAAAATTACCGAATTCGTACTCACTTCTAACCGGGTTTGGTAATTTTTTAGTGATAGTACCTAAAGTACCTAAAGTACCTGGCAGGGACTACCTTTATTCTTCCCTTCTTTCAATGAAACTATGTGCGAACAAGCAACATTTCCGTTATGGATGCAGGATGATACTAATCCGCCCGAGACACGGGCAAGTTACTATTTGACGCGAGAATCGGGCTAATTGATTTATTGAATCTTTTGGATATGTACGAGCAAAACTCAAACAACTCGCGTCTTTAAAGTCAACATAACGAAAGTGAGCTAGCAAATTCAGAACGATTTCTATGCTTCGAAGATCATTTATTTGAGCTCCATAAGGGTAGGTTGATTAAATGCAGTGGTAATCCCCCCAGTTTGTCCCCTTCGTAAAATTTTAAGGCATGCTGACTACCAGGCAGATCGCCGAGGTGGGTCCTTGTGGTTTGTTAATTCGCTTTAAACGATTAATGAGGATTGAAGTTTATATTATGGCCAAGCTCTGTGTCAGGCCGTGTAATATAGAATAACAGTGTAGTCACACACAAAAATGTCTTGTTTGGAGACCAGGATTAATGTAGACCTCAGCACATTCTGCTTCTGAATCCGCCAAATTTTGACAAAACATAAATTTTGCAGATATTATTTGACGCGAGTTATTATTATTATTGCGGCCACCGTAACTCAATGGGTTGGTGCGTGACCACCATTTGGAACTCGCAGAAAGAACATAGGTTCGAATCTCGGTGAAACATCATGAAGACGCACACTACAAATAGAATAGGAGCTCGGCCAAACACCCAAAAAGGGTGTACGCGCCAATTACCATATATATATACATATATATATACTGTATATATATTGAAATGCGACACAAGCGCATGTGTGGTATTTCCTGAAAAGACTAAAATTTGGATTGAAGAAAAAACTTTTTTTAACGGCCTTCCTGGCAGTCACAAGTATTGGCGCAATGTGTGGCAATCCCGTCAAACTAGCCCTAAATCGCTAATGGTTTGGGCAGCTTTTGTATATGCTGGAAAGTCTGCACATTGCTTCACACCAGCCAAGACAAATTTGGTTCGATTGCATTCGGGCAATATTTGTAAGCATAGTCGGCAGTTTGAGATCAATACGCAGCTCAAAGAGGCTTTGTTGAACGGAATGAATTGAGTTTTTCAAAGCTAAACAGCTTATGGACTCCATGTTAAATAGCATAAATAAAGTGGTTTTTAAAAAATACAATTATTAAATACAAAACTTATATTTTTATATTAGATAATAAGAATTTAGAATATATCATCAGGTACATATGTACATGTATTTATTTTCTAAGAGGCGTTAATGCTTATTTTTTTATTTCTATTTAAGTTGCTTTTTTCTGAATTGGTTTTTTGTTACTTATCGTTAGCACTAAATATTATACTAAATTATACTTATAGAGACTATTTTAAAATAATTTCTAGAAGCTTTATTTCAAATTAAGTTGACGCACACATACTTACTTATTTCCCTGAGATAGATGCTGATCTTTCTGTTTTATTATTATTGACTTAACTTTTCTCGCCCTTTTTAAGTGGATGCTGAGGCTAATGAATTTTTATGTATGTATTATATTATGTATATATATCTATGTGTGTACTTATATATATGCAGTATATTGATGTGTTTTTGTTATGTGGTATCTACACATATTGCAAGGGAAGAGTGCATTTCGAGCAGGAAGTGTGACAATGAAACAAACAGCAGAGTAGCGAACGAGGTCAGGTGCTACCATGGTAATAAAAATAACAATAAAATGAGATAAGAGAAAGAATTAAATTCAATGAAATACATACAGTAATATTGTGTATGGTCAGGGATTCAACAACATGTTCGCTTACTTGGAAAAAAGCCCGAAAACACAGCTGGCACATCCCTTAACTCTTTATACAAGACAATAACGCCACTCCGACAGGGTCAATGTCCTAAGAATATAAAGTAATTAACATGCGAAAAGGTCGAATTCTAATTGCATACTTAATTAGTCGACGGGTCATGGCCATAATGCCGCTGAAACTTTGGTTCGTTTTGTTGTTGTTATTGGCGGAAGGATGTTTGTCGATGAGCGCTGTGCGCCAGAGGAGCATCGTTAAGCTTCAGCTAATAAGCTGCAGGCTTGGACTTCGCAACCGAAATCTGGGTCACTATGAGCACGAAAATAGGTAGAACGGTATCGCTAAAAGGGTTAAAATCTTAAGCGGACTTCGTTTTGTGCCGGGGCGATTACTGGTAGATGGTTGCTAGTCGCTATTCCAACATTTACAGCCAATTCGTTGCTAAGATAGGTTGAACAGTTGGAACATTTGGGCATTTAACCGATGGATAATTAATTATCAGAAGCTGTGTCAGCGACTCAAAGTGTCAATGAGTGTCATTCCCGCTGTCCGGCTGCAAAGTATGTACGTTTGTTCTTATACTCGTATGTTTATGTGCTTTAAATACGCTGGAATTTAAAATGTTCAACTTTTTCATTCTTCTATCGTCCACGTTTGCTTGCGCTGTTCTGAACAGCATTCAACAATAGCCTAATTTTGTCCATTCTTTGCCCCAGCGCCACTGAGTTGAACGTCCGTGTTCAGCTAGTCGTTTTATATGACAGCAGTCAGTGATGCTGTGAGATTTGAATTTAAATCAGTTTTGACAGCTTTAACCCTTAACCCTTTTTTTAAAAGCAGCGAATGCTGTTGAGTGAACATTAAAGGGTTGAGACGGCTATCGGTCCGTATGGCTATCCGCTGCTGCCCCTTGTCGCTTGTTTTTTGTGAAAGCGACAACCAAAAGGATGAACGGTTGGTCGATCTCATTCGTATCCTGTTATGCGGGAATTTATTCTACCGCATCTTTTTTATGTGCTGTCAGCAACGCAGTGGTTGTTGTTGTTTGTTCTTATGGCACTACATAGAACTTTTGCCGCTTGGTGCTCTATTTTTGTTCTTGAAACTCTGCCCTGTGGTCTGTAATTGCTTATTTAAGTGCGGCATTCGTTCTTTTTTCGTGATGTATAAAATAGTAGAAATCGACAGACACAAATGCGCAAGAAAGGAGCTGATTGTATGTACATACGTAGTAAAAGGGCCGACGGTAGAGTTTCGGAGCTGCTAATGCGAAACAATGGAATTCCGTGTGTAATTATTCCATAGTGAATTGTTGGAAATTCAGGACAGCGTACAGTCGTAAGTGGTTAATGCATATCCCAGTTCACGAGGCAGATGTGCGTATTGACCGATGGACGAACGGATGCAGGGACGAACAACAAAGTAAAATCAAATAAAAATTAAAAATCATAAAAAATGAGAGCAAACATGCTTAGAGGCTTATTAAAATAAAGGTGCACAAATATGTATGCATGCTTGTATGTATATGCTTATACAAGGTGGCACAAAATTAATCAACCTATTGGAAAATTTATAACTTTTGCAGATGGCGAAGTAAGTCAATCATATTTGACACTTGTGAACCAGACAGCTGCAGTATATGTATAAACAGACGAGCAATGGAGCGCGTAAAAGCACTTTCACATGTGCAATGTGCAGTGATTGTCAATAAATCCAAAAAGAGGAATCTACCCGTTCACATATGACAGATTTGCTGCATAATTGACAATCAGCTCTCAAGACTATTTTAAAAGGATGTTCTTCATAGAAATTGGTTTGGTGGAATATTTTCGTGTTTCTGGTTTGGTGTGTTTAATTACCATTAACGATATAAAGAAAAGGCAAAGAGAAGGCGGCCGTAGGAGCCGAATGGATTAGTGCGTGACCACCATTCGGGAAAACGGAGAACTTAGGTTCGAATCTCCGTGAAACAACAAATTTAAGAAAAAGATTTTTCTAATAGCGGTCGCCCCAAGTAGCAATACGCAGGCGAAATTCGATATACAGAAAACACTGAGTTAGTACCGAATAATGTATCGTTTACACATCAAAACACTGGGTTGTATCGAATAATCGTATCTTTACAAGTAGAAGATTATTGTGTGGATAATTATCGCTTTTTAATTAAGGGTTAGGAGTTAATCTCGAAAAAGAAGATAGTCTAGTTATATGTGAAACTATTATAAAGGTCAAAATAAAGATATCCATCACTCAAAATAGTTTGTCTTTAATGTAGTATAAAAGTTATCCAAAAACAAAATTGGATGAGTAATTTAGCTTGTTGTACTAAATACGTTTTGTATAGGGTACCCCGTCGAAATCGTAATATTTGAAAAAAATGTAGTGCTTGTTTGAAAAGATAAGTTATTATTATTGCAATAAATAGTGTACAGGGTCCGGCATTCCAAGCGTTACCAATTAAAAAGGCCATACATTTATTTCGGAAAATTACTTTTATTCAGTTCAAAGTAAAAAATGTGTGAAAATAATACAAAACTAAGAATCAATTTACTTTTGCTCGATATGACCACCTTTTTTGCCTTGAGACGGTCGAGAAATGAATCCCAAGCTGCCTGAATGCGACTTGCAAGTGGTTTGTCTCTCTAGGGGACAATGGCTTTTTTCAGCGCTTCGAGATTGGCGAATCTTTTAGTTCGGATCTTGCTCTCTAAAATGACCCAAAGAGATTAAGCCATGGGATTCGCGTCTGGTGAATTTTTGTGAAGTTCGTGGTTCACTCCAGCTTTGTGAGACGGTGCCGACTCCTGTTGAAACGTCCATGGTCTGCCACCGAAATATTTGTCTATCCACGGCTTCAAAACAACCTCCAGAAAACCTTCCCGATAATATTTCGTATTTACCTTGAAGCCAGACTCGATGAAATCGATTGGAGAGCGCCCATCTGCGGTTACAGTGGCCCAAACCATTACCTGTGCCGGGTGATGCCTCCTGGTGTCCAATCGATTACTCAAATTCTCGTATGAACGGATCTTCTTAATAGATCTTTTGTGTCTTTCTACATGTCATAGAAGTAGTTAGGCCTAGTCCTATTAACTGTCACTACTGCCTTAAATGTATTACATTGGGTTCTATTTAACCTAGATGTTCCCTGCTTTAGGTTGGGAATTGGTTGAAAGCCAAATTCTTATAAATTTTCCGCCTTGCCGACCAATTTCAGAATATCTGCAATAGAAGCATTCTTAATTTCACTCGGATCCATTTGATCTCGATGGAAGGTGTGCACTTTTGTTTGCCAAGCCAATACAGGCACATGATATGTTCTAAGGTTTCATCATCTTCCAGACAGAGTCTATACTTTGTCTCATTCCATGATAGCTAAACCAACTATTTTCCTTATGCCTACTTGACACTTGCTATTTGATTATGAAAGTCTGGCTTGACGGACCGTCGGCATATACAGTGTCAGAACTCGATGCGTCAACGATTAAAAGGCCAACATCTAGTTCGGAAAGTTACTTCATTCAGTCCAACGTAAAAATTGTGAATATACTGCAAAGTTAAGAATCAATTTACTGCTGCTCAGTATGACTACCTATAGCCTTGACTATGGTTTTGAGACGGTCCATGAACAATCTGCATGCTGACCCGAACGTGACTCGCATATACAGTGGTCCGGTCACGAACAATTACTTTTATTTAATGCCTCAAGACTGGTAAAAATTGTAGTTCGCAAAATAATCCACAGAGAATTATCCATCGAATCGCACTGATGAATATGAGCTGTTGCGTCGAAGTTCTTAACGTTATTTTTTAGCCATTCGAGGTTCACTCCAGCGTGCCGACTCCTGATCGAAACGTCCATGGTCTGCCACCGAAATTTTTGTCTGTCCACGGCTTCAAAGCAGTCTCCAGCATACATTGTGGCTACCTGTCGGTCAAATAAACCCCATCGTTTTGGGAGTTTATGAATTGCTTAATTTGAAAAATTTTCTCGTCAAAAAACACAATGTTCGGAAATTGACCGCTTTCGTCCAAGCGAAGCAACCTCTTCGCTCCTCAAGTCTGACTTGTTGCTGCTTTGGTATGAGATCATGCGCCTTTTGCTGCTTGTAAGGCTTGACTTTGAGATCAGTTTTTAGTATGCGGTGGATGCTACGGTCAGATATTTTCAGTTCTCTGCTGCTTTTTTTGTTACATATTTACGATACAATGCCATTGAAATGCGACATATAGTTTTACACACATCCGTGTCATCAGTTATAATTTCAATATAAACCAAAACTAAAAACCAACAAATGAAAATTGTTCATTTACCTATACCTTACATTATTAAACACCGTTTTTAAATTATTTTTATTTTACTTTATTATTTTAAATTTGTCTAAGTTTAGTTTCTAAATGATTTCAAAATGTACTGTTTGGCAACACTGTGTGGTGAGAGAGCAATCAGCTGATGCGTTTTTACGGAACATTAGAAATTTTTCAATTACACACGTACACAATACGGTAATGGACGTGGTGAGTTGTCATTTATATGACGCTCTCATATGTTTGATCGTGTCAGCTGACATTGAACGTACGTTTACGTCGGCGAGTGTGGGCACCATTAGAAGGGATTTTTATATTAAGCCAAGCAATTGTAAAAAAATGTATGGTATATTTTATCTGATAACAGTATTCGAAAAATGTTACAAAAACTAAAAATTAAAAAAAAAATCGTTGAACAAAAATTTAAAGAAATGTGCCGAAAAGATCAGCTCTTTTTCGGCGGAATCAAAACCACACTGAATTTTCGTGACCGAAAATGGTCGAAACCGGTCGTTCTTTACTATCCCAATCATTAAATAGATATACCTATACATATATAATATATGCACTCTTGGACAATGAGAGAGGTTTTCGACATTTTGACCAGTTTCGGCTCTTTTAATTTTGTTTCTTCATGTCTATTAATTCTTTTATAAAAGAGCAACTCATTATTCAAAAAAATTCTGCGAATGTTTACCAAAACTTAAAACTTTGTAATCAAAATTTTATGGAATAATTTTTGGCTTGCAGTCTTATAGTCCATAAGGTTTTAATAAAGTGCAAGTTGGAAGTGGTTAATTTTTGGCTTTAAGTCTGCTTAGAAGCATCTAAAACTTGGGTCGACATATTACGGGTCAAAAAGGTAACGATCCTAAGCATACATCGAAAGCGCTACCGCTTGGATCCAAAATAAGTACTCCTAAAATAATATGTTTGCTGCGTTCTTGAAAATAGCTTACCATTAATAGAAACTTCGTTCTTCGCCAAATTTGGGATTTACAACTGAATATAACAGGGACTACCTACAGAATAAATATCGCCTCCGAATGGCAAATGGTTTTTATGAGAGGCTTTTTCATTGCAATAATTCACTTGGTGGTTTACTATACTCGTAGGCAGTCGAGAGGTAAAGGGCGTAGTGAATATCATATTAGAATTTACGTCTTATTTCGGGTGTGTTTTTAGCTGCATGAGAACTATCGATATCAATAACTATGGCTTGACAGAAGAGAATGACAAACTGTGTTGACATTTCTGCTCAGTAAGGTTTGGCAAGTCATTATGAACCGTTGAACGCCAGAACATCGTTCCCAAATTGTTAAAATTTATTTGCAAAAAAAACCTATTAGCGAGATTCATAGAGCACTGGTCTTTATTTCTTTCTAAATGAGGAAGGAGCTGCCGTTATGGCGATTGATTATATTACCATTTTAAGCTCTCGAGCCCTTAAAAAAATACTCGGCAAACATACATATGTATTTTAAAACTTTAATTTTTCATTTCATCCTAAAAATGATTTATAAAAATGTTGATTACCTCAACTTCTTTTCAAAGAGAAATAATAATAATCATCAAAAATACTTAACTCCATTAAAGAATCTGACATTGCAAATAATTATTTTTATTTCACAAGCTCCCACGCCCAAACCGTTCACCAATTTTAGGAGGTGGTGAAAATAAATGCGTCATAGAACAACCAACGAACTGGAAGTTCAAATAAAAAATAAAAATAGCAAACGCCCCAACGGACCGTCATAATTGCGGTTTGATATTTTTGCCTCTTTAGCGAATGCAGCGTGGCCACAAACATCTCTTGCTTCTGCCTTTACACCATCAAAAACTTGCACAAATATACATACCTATATATGTACGTCCAATGCGCCATTCCATTCTCCATCTTGCCTTTACTCTGACATTCAAAGTACGCTAAATTAACGTGACTACCTACCTCGAAATAGCGACGCAAAAATGAAATCTGGAAAATTGTATTTCCTCAATTTCTATGAATTTTCCATAATACTTACTTATTTCGTAATTATTGCGGTTATTTATATGCAAACCACCAAAACCGCTGCGCCAGCATTAAAATGGAGGCGTTAAATACGAAGAATTTACGTTCATCAAACGGGTGATCCATTAAGCCTTGAAACACAAACTGGTGCTAATTCTTTGATGCACTGATTGGAAATTTACATTTATCAAACAGGTGATCCATTAAACCTTGAAACACAAACTGGTGCTAATTTTTGAATGTACTGATTGGAAATTCCTTATGTTGCACAAATGAAATTTTAATCTCCCAGGGCGGACTTGCTGGCACATCCTAACTATATATAATCCAAATTTGTATACTTATACTCACATCTGCGGTGCTGTAGACCAGTACTTTATTCGCAGTGTCCTGCCATCAATATGAAATAATCTTATTCGTACCACTAAATGTACATTCCGTATGCATCCATTCGTGCCTTTACTCGAGCGCCCATAGAAAAACATATATCCCAAGGGTTTCCTTATTAAATTTCACTGCCTTCATGCAGCAGCTATATTTTGCCGTTAAGAACCACCCACCGCTAGTACAACGGTCGTTACATCTGATCCAAGAAACTGTATGGTGGCTACTACTTGTAGTAGCTGCTGCTTTTACCAAAAAAAAAGAGAAGAAAAAAAGTAAAATGAAAAAAAAAAACAGAGATTCGAGCAATTTCTCAGAGGGAGATCTTTTCAATTACAATTCGTGCAGATGGTTGCCTTTCCTCTTCTGCATTCGTTTAAGTTGCATTATTTGTTATTTTTTTATTTTTCAGTTCACCATACTGAAGCAATTTCGTCCTTATGGCGTTTCTTCCTTTGGGTTTTCTATGACTCTTTGGCGCTTCTTGTCGCCGCAGCTTTTTCATTAGAAGATTTTTTTTCGTACTCTTCCTGTTGACAAACCACGCTTGAGCTGCAAGAACAAAGAAGTCCCCATTGAATGAAATGGCACAACCGAGATGCCTTTCGCTTTAGCTTGCCGTTCCGATACTCCAACGTTTGCCCAGTAACTGCAGAAGGAAGTGAAAAATCTGCTCTGGCAAATTATGCAAAGAAGAGAATAAATAAAGTAAATGCGCTAAAAATTAGTGTAATATAAAAGTATGCAATTCTTTTGTGGCTTTATGGAAGTAGCGACGTGATAGTTAATTTGCTTGAGGTGAAAACTAGACAGCGCCTTCACCGAAGGCAGAATGCAAAATGTAGTAGGTGTGGCTAAAAAATATTAGTTCCTGATATGGAGGTTAAAGCGGTTCAGCGAAAGCTTGGATTTATTACATATTTTGATAGAAATTGATTTTAGAATCTTCAAATAAAAAAATAAAAAGACATAAAAAACCTTGAACAAACTTATCACATATACCTACATAATTTTGGCGTACATGCTTTGCTGGGTATTTGGCGGAGTTTCTTCCCTATTTTCGCTTTTAAACGTTAGGTAGTTATTTATAAGAAGTTTTTCCATGCCCAGAAAACACTCGAGGTTTGCTTATTGTCTGCCAAGCGGTGGCCACTATTACATTATTTAATGGTTCATGTCCGCGGAGGATTTTGAACCCTGCACCTACCAGATTATAGTGTCGTACAAACCCATTCATACGAGATATCTTATCCCATCCAATGGGTGTAGAATTTCAATCCATTTGACAATTGGATGCGGTGTTTTGTCGCATTTTTGGTTTAATGGATATGTGAAAAAGCTGAAGTGAATATTTGTAGTGAGCACAGTTGTAGGTGGATTATCGACATCTCTTAACATTTCGAAAAGGCCACTGTTTGATGGTAGATTGCATACCGAAGTGATCATTGACCATACAATCATCAAACTGAAATGCTTCCAACATTGCCGTTAATTGTTTTTATTTTTTAAGTTTTGGGTTTCACTCTACTTTGCTTAAATGCGATAAAGTCGTACCTTTTCAATCGTGAATATGTAGTTGTTACCGATAATGTATCTTCTTATGCTTTTATTGCCTGTTCTGGAGCCCCTCAGAGCAGCATTTTGGGCCCTTTGTTCTTTGTAATTTTTATTAATGACATGTCTGAAAGTTTTAATTTCTCTGAGTTTCTTTTATATGCAGGCGACTTAAAAATTTTTAAAACTGTACGAAACCTGCCTGATTCATATGATCTTCAATCAGACCTCAACAACGTCGTGGCATGATGCGATAGGAATCTACTTCAATTAAATATTAAGAAATGCTATCATGGGTAATTTTCTAAGTCAAAGCATTTTATTTCTACCTCATATTTTATAAAGAACTCGCGCCTAAATACTCTTAATGAAATTACTGATTTGGGTGTAATCTTTGACTCCACCTTTCAGTTTCTTAGTCATTTAAATTTTGTCTTCGCTAAATCGTATTCTACACTTACTTTCATTCGGCGGTTTACTTCCGATTTTACGGATCCATATACTTTGAAATCACTATTTACTTCACTCGTACGATCCAAGTTGGAGTATGCCTTCTTTATTTGGAGGCCTTATCATTAGTGCGCCGCATCAATAGACTTGAACGTATTCAAAAGAAAATTCTTTGTTTTGCACTCAGATCTTTGAACTTCACTGATCTGATTCCTTCTTATAATGCAAGCTGTGCATTACTAAACTTAAAATCGTTACAAAGTAGAAGAAGAATCCTATCAACTCTGCCTTGTTTTCGATATTATAGATGGGACAGTTGACTTGCCTATACTTTTAGAGCGCATTCAGTTTTACATACCTCGAAAAAATCTTCGGAGTAATGATTTATTCTTCCTAGAGCGGGTTAGAACCTCGAAAGCTCATATGGTTAGAACATTGAATGAGTTTAACATATTTCAAGTTCTTTGGC
Source organism: Anastrepha fraterculus (assembly GCA_037575425.1). Taxonomy (NCBI): domain Eukaryota; kingdom Metazoa; phylum Arthropoda; class Insecta; order Diptera; family Tephritidae; genus Anastrepha; species Anastrepha fraterculus. The sequence continues at coordinate 54,109 of JAYXIM010003653.1, forward strand.
TTTTGATTTATCGTTATCTAAATTTAAGTTCTAGTTCTATGTAGTCTGTAAGTAACTTTTTTGGTATCTTTAATTTGTTGGACACTATCAAGATGTCACAAAGCGATGCAACCGCTCTTGAGGTGTTCGAGAGAAAAGTTCTTCGTAAGATCTTCGGACCTGTGCGCGTTGGCGAAGACTACCGTTCAAGAATGAACCACGAGCTGTATGAGCTCTACGCCGACATTGACGTAGTTCAACGCAACGCCATCCAACGCCTGCGTTGGCTAGGGCATGTCGTGCGTATGGATGAAGAAGCTCCAGCAAAGAAGGTGTTCGAGGGCGAAGTCCAAGGTAGCCGAGGCAGAGGAAGACCATTGCTCCGGTGGAAAGACCAGGTGAAGGAAACCCTATGCTCGCTTGGTGTACAGAATTGGAGAAGGCGCGCGGGTTGTTATGGCCACCTAAGTAAGTAAGTACTATCAAGATGGAAACTAAATATTGGGGAAGGCAAAACAACTAACAAATGATACATACAATTTTCAAACGGATATATACGATACATATGTACATACATACATATATAAGTTTGGGGGAAAAAGAAATCTACTATCTTCTCGGTAGATGGTTGTAGTGAACGATATTTCGTAAAGTATCGATCAAATCATTTAAAGTTTATGCACGTTGTCATAATGACATTTCACAATAAACAAATTCTTTTTCGCTTGTTTCATTCAGTTATTAGTTATTGGGTGTTAACAATGAGCGTCAACAAAGAGAAAATTCGGTACATTTTACAATTTTTCTTTGGTAAAGGTGGAAATGCAGGCCGCTGAAATTGTGAATAGTGTTTATGGTACCCATATTGCAGCAGCTAATTACGTGCAATTTCGTTCAGGCATTATTGATGTTAAAGATAATTTCGAAAATGCCGATGAAATCACAGAAATATTCGAAGTTGACCCATATTTTAGTAATCCTAGTTTCGCCCAGAAGCTAAAGATCAAGCATGAAACAGTTTTAAGCTATTTGTGCAAAAGTTTAACGCAAAAAAAAATGAATTCCTTTTTCCCCAAGCTAATATTAGCACTACGGCGGCCGCCGTAGCCGAGTGGGTTGGTGCGTGACTACCATTCGGAATTCACAGAGAGAACGTAGGTTCGAATCTCGGTGAAACACCAAAATTAAGAAAAACATTTTTCTAATAGCGGTCGCCCCTCGGCAGGCAATGGCAAACCTCCAAGTGTATTTCTGCCATGAAAAAGCTCCTCATAAAAATATTGCCGTTCGCCCAACAAACACCAAAGAAATACTTCCCCAACCTTGGTATTCAACATTATTCTCGAATTGATCTTCTGCCTTGAATAAATTTATAGTTCACAAATTGATATTCAGCCTTCTTCTCGAATTTATCTCTCATCTTGGATTACAAGTTGATATGAACTTGAGACAAACCAACATGGAAGCACTCGTTTTATTATACAGAAATTTGTATATTTGGCAGCGTTGGCAAAGCATATGCAATCGAAAGACTACAATCGACGAGTCTAGATACATAAAAAGTGAAAGAATTTTTGAATAATATAAAGTGAAATACTATATTATAAACCAAATAATTACTTTAAAACAATATTTATTTAATTATAACAAAAGAAGTAAATAATAAAAAAAAATATTTATGTATGTGGTAGAGATAATTTTATTATTTTTATGATTATATTTTTTATTTAAATGATGATAATGGTGGCCACTGTACCCGCATAAGGCGTCGCTTGACTACCATTCTGTCTGTAGTGCCCGGGCTTGAAACCTACTGAGGGCATGAACCACAAAAATTATAGAAAAGGTTTGTTCTAATAGCAATCGCTCCACCTTAGACAATGGCAAACCTCCGAGTGTATTTTTGCCATGAAAATCCATGCACCCCACCGCACTTTCCCCATTTGTGGTAGAACATCAATACGCACACCACAATTATATATTCGCCTTTGCTGTTTACAACCTCTTCCAAACTCACGACCCATTTGCTGATGCCGTTCCGCCAAAAATCGCCTGGTCTGGTGTCAAAGGAGTGTGTTGTGCTAGTTTTTAAGATCATTTTTGTTATCGAAGGTAACGGCTTTCATATGGTTTAACAGGGAGAGGAAAAGATGGTAATCGGTCGTTCGACTTGTGCACCATGGGGCCTGGCGTTGTCGTGAAAGAGTGTGATTTGACCATTTCATTCAGGTATTTTCAGTCAAATAGCTTAATTCACGTGGTGTAGCTGGGCAATATAGACCTCCTTGTTGCCCGTGACATTCTTTTCAAACATTTCCCAGTGCACCGTGTCCTCTAAGTCCCGCCAAACATATCGCACCCTAAATACAAAAGGGGCACAACTCAAAATTTTCCACACTAGAGCTTGACTTGTTTACAGTAGCACAGAAAACAAACTATGTGACATATCACGCTGAAATTTGCCATGTAAGCTTATAACCGTCCTACCAAAAAACAAAAAATTTATTTTTGCCATATGTCATCCGCGGACCGTTTTATTGATGACGTCTCGCTCATATTTGAGCACAAGGTACATTTTGAGTTGTGACCCTTTTGTATTTAGGGTGCGATATATCAAGATCTTTGGATGAAGATCCGGCTTGTATCTCAACTTTGGCGTGTCTCCTGGAGTCATTCCTTTCCCTGCTTTATATCGATGTATAGACACCATTTCTTATCTCCCGTGACGATTCGGTACAAAAAGCGCTTGTGATTTCAGACGTTCCTCATAGAAATCTGAAGGCTTTCCGCTGCGAGACGTGTCATCGACGTCAATGTCACAATTTTTGAACTTGGCAACCCATTTCCGTGCTGTGGACTCGCCTATGACACCATCTTCATAAACGTCGCAAATGTTCCGAGCTGCTTCGGCAGCTTTTTGACCTCGATGAAAAGTAAAGAAGAGCAAATGTCGAAAATGTTGATTTTTGTCTCCTGAGTATTCCAACTAACTCAAAAATACAATTAACAATGTTTTGTAGAGCAGAAAGAGAACACTTTCCCTTTGCCAAACAACAAACAAATCGTTTTAAAATAAAAGAAAGTATAATATTGTAAATTGGTATGACGCACTTCCAATCATACTGATAAGTTTAAGCGCTTCACGGAAGAACGGTATCTGTGCGACGACATCCGAGTTGGTATAAGGCAAACCGCTTCGCCTGCGCGGAGAATTTATCAATCCAGCCAATAGAAAGTCCAAACTAAAATATTTAAGAAATCATTGAACACCAGATTAGCCACGGCAGACATTCAAGCCTAACATACATCTATTAAATCCATGATGAAACACCAACAGAAGTTTACCCAGGTTCCCGTAAATCTGAGATGACACGTCAAAGGACTCGTACGCCTTCGCTGTAATACTACTATGGATCATTTTATTTAATTTAAATAAACTGAATTTGTGCTTATAACGTAAGCAATTCTTTCATTTTCAGAATTAGTGTCGCTACATACGTACATGTAAAGGGTTGTTATTTTGATATTCAAAGAAAAATGCTATTTTCTAATATATGTAAATGATCGGATGTTTATTTCATTATAAAGAGGAAGGTATGACGCTAATAGCGGAAAATAACATCAGGCAAGTTACCACCACGACCACGCTTACAGGATAATATCCTTTTCATGAAATTTTCCCATAACCGAATTGCAAAGTGGCTGCCCTATGTCCTCGATAGCCTCACGAATTCCATCTTCGGGGTCTTGAATTGACCCTGGGCTGTTGGGGTAGACCTTCTTATTTACGTGGCCCCAAAGAAAAAAGTCATAAGGTGTTAAATCACAAGATCTCGGTGGCCAATTGAGATCACCTCTTCGAGAGATAACACGGTCCGGAAACTTTTCCCGTAAAAGATCAATGGTTTCGTTGCTTGTGTGGCACATAGCGCCGTCTTGTTGAAAATAAACGTTGTCCAGATCAATACCATCCAATTCCGGCAATAAAAAATTGTTAATCATCTCTCGATAGCGCAATCCTGTTGATAGCAACACCTGTTATTGGAAAACCCTATATATCAGGATGCTTCGAATGATGAGAGCTATATCAGTCCGTATCATATCACTCTTTGTCCATGGCAGTTTGGTATTGATAGTGTCTCGATAACGATTTAGACTAGAGTCGACATTTAGAGTCGGCCTATGTAGTTATTATTGTGATCTTTAATCAAATTTTCGTGACTCCCTCTAATGTTACTAGCTAGTACACCGTAAGTATTTATAACTCTCATTGTCTATGAGTTTGTTTGTACTTAAATTTTACTAAAATGAGCACGGGTATATAAAGTTCGGTCAAGATCGAAATAAGTTTTCCTTACTTGTTTAAAAAGGGTTCCTTTTTCTCTAGTGAAGTGTATCATCCATCTTTCGAATTGTGTATTCATGTACCTACAAATATTTAAGATAAACTTAAATCACTGATTCATTAGATAAGCTTGAAGCCTCTTCAAGTTCCCTAAATTCGTCGTTTGACGAATATTGTGCCATGAATTTTATCAACCATTTCTGGTGGGGCAGCTCATTAATTAGGTGGCTAGAAATCCCCTTTTTCTATTTTTGCCTGACTTGTTTTTAATGGGTCTCACAAAATAACTATCATTAGAAAATTAGAATGCGTTCTTTTGAAAGTTCCTTCTCGGCAAAGAAAATGTATTGTAGAATTTTTCAGCGACATGTTCATCGACCTTCGTGCATGTGCAGGATAGGCGTGTTCTTGCATTTGGCCTAGAGCCATTAAATTTAGAAGTTCACTCCTCTTCACTGTATCACCAAGATTGCACTAGTAAATCCCTAGAGCTCCAACTAGAAAAAAAACACTTATTAGGGACATTGATTAAGAACAAAAACCATCGAACGCATGTAGCAATCGACTATTAGTTCATGAAAAATTTATTTTATGAATATTAATTTTTGTAAAACTGATTATTTGACACACAAACATACAATATATTATATGCGTTGATAAAATAAATGTAGTGACGCCTTTACTGTGCAACAGGCACCGAAGCACAGTGAACCGCCTACTAGCATTAAAATGCTCATAAATTACATATGTACATATGGATGTGTAAACTCTTCTTGTACTGACTTCTACCCAGAACGCGCATATTTGTGAATGTAAGTACATATATGTACGGAGATATTTATGTCTCTGTTTAGCTTTTAGCGGAATATTTATTTCATTTCAAGCTTTAATACAAGTAAACTCCATTCCAGCTGCAGCAAAAAAATTGGCTGACAGTCATTACCTTCTCACAAGACAATGCGACAAATGCAATGAGGTAGAAACACGTAGAGTGCATATATACATATGTATGTATGCGCATAGACGTTCGATCATAAACTGACCATTTTTCTTTCCACGCCTTTTCATGCACATACATACATACATACATATCTACCTTACATAGCTGGAAATTATGAATCGTTGTACAATTAATAAACAGCAAATTCAAATTTGATTTACAATCCCCATTTAGCATATTGGCATAAACGGCGAACACCAAACGCAACTGCAACTGCAGCCACCAACGCAAATGGCTCCTCCCATGCCTTCAGGTTTACTTCTCACCATAGACAGTATGGCAAGACATGCAGCACCATTAAACCACGCGATATGTTTATGGATGCGGGCGCAGGTACATGAATGTGCGGCAAAAGCGACAAAGGTATGATACGTGTAATTAAAATGCAATGCAAACAATTTTTATTACATAAGTAAGTATAGCTGTTCGCAGTGTTAAGATAATTTTTCATGACCCAAACTGTAGGGGGCGCTGAATGACATAATTCCAAAGTATGAAAATACCACAGCTATTATTCTGTGCAGCATAGAGTGTTCCGTGTGGAGTAAGCGAGGTGCACAATAGGTTGGTTGGAAAAAAAAGTTGCAAAAGCAACCTCTGTATTTAAAGCTTAAGCTGAAAATATTCCCGCAAACTGGAGTTTGAAAGTCTTGCCGGGGCAAGCTTTCCAAGTAGGCAGAATTAGAACGAGGAGAAAATCTGCACCGAAGCTAGTCCTTCTGTCTTCACTGACGGCACCAAGATGAAATCGGGAGTCGTACTAGGGGTTTTCCTGAAATCAGCCAATTTATACATTTTCTTATAATTACCGAATACTGCTAGTGTTTTTTAGGCAGAAGTCTTTGGGATCCCGTAGGCATGCAAAATGCAAAATGGAACGTGGGAATGAGGGATTTATCATTTTCTCCGATAGTCAAGCCGCGACCAAGACTCTGACGTCGTTATGGTGCAGAATCAAAGTAATAAACTCCTGTAAGGAGCAGATCAAATCACTTGGGTGTGCAGGTAAAATTTCTCTAATCTGGGTTCCAGGACATAGAAACATACCTATAGGGGAATAAAATTGCTAATGAGCTTTCCAGGAGGGGACTGAATTGGCGTCAGAGACCTCTTACCCGGGCATCTCCCTCACAATTGTTAAAGGGGAACTGCACAATTTATTTCTCAGGAGAGCGCAGAAAAAATGGAGCTATATTTCTTCATGTGCTCTTTCGAAAACCCTTTGGGAATTCCTCCTGGGAATACCACGTAACTCATTTCCCAAACTCGTAGCTGTACTTACCGGTCATTGGCCGATGGGCACAAACACAGAAAAGCTAGATTTACCATTTAACCCACATCGCAAAAGCTGTGGCGACCTTTCAGAGAAGGTGACTATTGAACACTTTATCTGTACTAAATGTCCGTGTTTCGTAGCTATACGATTCAGGTCACTGGGTGCTCCTTTCTTCGCCAGCCTGGGGCAGTGCGCCAACCTAAATCCCATCAATCTCCTACATTACACTCAGCTCTGGCTGGCTGTAGATATCTGCCTATTGGAGGTCTCAAAATGGTATCGAAACGACGCTTCAGTGCTACTTGGGGAGTGCCAGAGTGGTACTTCAACCATTCCACCTACCTTCCTATAGTTGTTCAATATACTTGTGAGCTAAAAAATTGCAAATGGCGGGCAATAGAACATCCTTTAATGTTCATAGCTCATTTCCCGTACAACAATCAGGAGTATTTGAACAGAATTGACTGCAATGCTGTCTTTAACCGAAAAAAAAGAATGAACAAATCAGTGCTGCTGTTTTTATTACCCTAATGGGTAAGATTTAGTAGATTTGGTATGTTAGAAATCATTTTGGAAAGTTTTGGTATTAGTAATAAAAATATGTACATAGTTGCCTATATTTGTATGATCAGGTGGAAATCATCGACTCGATCTTCATATCGTACTATCTGGCAGAAAAGGTAATGTTCAGAATTGATAGGCATTGTGGGACTGTGTAGGCTAAAAAGTGAAAAAAAAACATTAAATAATTTTTATATTCTGAAAAGACAGTACCAAAACGCTTTCTTGGCACATTGATTCTTTACAAAATGTACAGAAGGCACAATATTCGCAGATGTCATGATGTTCAATTAATTGTACTTAATTGTGAAATGCATTATTGTTTGTATTAAAAGAAATCGAGGCTTCTTTCAAACAACCAACCTCAAATTCTTTGCTATATTGATTTCGAGTGAGATATTTTTAAACAAATTTGCTCGTAAATTAGATCTTCTAAGCGCAAACACTCAATATCCCACCAGCTTTTTGTAAGATTCGCAAAAGTCAATTTAAAATTTGTCTTGCCTACTAATGGAGTTAATTAAATTCCCAAATGTTTATAAAATAATTATTCATTTTACTAAATCATCTGCAAATTAATCTTTCTCTTAATGAAAAATGATTAATCACCAAATTTCATTCACCGATTTATAAAACTAACAACATTTGTTAAAGTCAACATTTCCTGTGCTAAAAAAATGGCCACAACTAACTAATGGCTTTAAATTTGGGACATCCCTACGGAAGGCCCAAATGTTTTTTTCTAGCTGTGTTTTTTGCAAACGTGACGAACCATTGACACCATTCCCATTCATGCTGTAGTTGTTGCTCTTTTTTATAATGAAGTTAACAAGTCAATTAAATATACACTTACATACAACTGAAGCCAATACTGGAGTGTGGCGGCCTCATACCCGTAAGTAACCTCAAAATTGGCAGACGCTTGTACCCAAAACTGACAAATTCAAGTGCTGAGCAAAATTTACAAGTGCTGATTGAAAAAATAGCTTAAGCCTATTAAAATTTTTTCTAACAATTGCATTTTTCAACTCGGGACAATATAATGATGCGTTGTCTATTCTATGTGCTCGCTCTCAGAGGTTTTCTAAGCTTGGGACATTGACTTTTTTCATTCATGCCTGGTAAGTCATTGTCACTCACCCCTCAGTGCAATTTGTTACCCTCATTTATTTCCTCGACTGGTAAATCAGCTCACAAAAAAAAAAAAGAACAAAAAAACACATTGTGGCATGATCCCTTCAGTAAGACTTCGGCGTTTCGCTGATCACCCCTCACGTCATTAATCTGTTGTGATCGATCAATTGCGGTCGATCACTTTCTCTTTTTCATTGATTAATGATTGAATTGATTGTTGGCAAACAGTGAAAGCATTTTGATTAGTTTAATGGGGCGTTACAAGTATACAAATTGCGTTGTTGGATATTGTTCAAATTGCTCAGGGTAAGTGAGACGTAATATAACGTTTGACTTTGAAATTACTTACATATTTATTATTGTGAATGTGTGAGAGGGGATTTCTTCAAAGAGAATTGTGGAGTAATCATTTAAGTAGGATAAGTACTGCGAGTTTATTGCACTTTATTCTTCTTATAATGCAACAGTTGAAAATGCCGCATTTACTCGTATTTAAAAAATTATTTTAATCCTTTTTTAAGCTTTGAAATTTACAATTAGAACACTTGCACTATTTTTAAGGATGGACCTGAGACGCTTTCCACGCTTTCCACACCCACTTTCGATCTGTATATGTAAACTGAACAAAACAATTTTAGTAAACTTTGCATTTTCTACTGTAAAGCAATAAATTGATGTGTTAAAATTCTTTGAAATATGGGATTTATTGGAAAAGTTAGATCAGTTGCTTCCTGAGAAATCCATAATGCAAATAATGACAAGAAACCATTTGTATGGTATATTAGACTTTCTGTCAAGAAGTTGGGCAGCAAAATAGCATGTTTGAATAAAAATGGGGCACTATTATCCAGTCCCACATACTCAGCCCGCATTGCTGGTTTTGACTGCCAAGAAAATATCGGCGTAGTCATTAACTAGGACAGTTACGACAAGCGAGAGAGCTGACTGGAAGGTCAGGCTACGTTAGATCAACTTTAAAAAGTCGTTATACGAAATAAGTAATTGAGTAAGATAAGGGGAATAAATCATTTAGATTCTACTCTAATGTTAGGCAACACAAAGAAAAGAAATGAACAAGCCAATGCACAGGTCGATTACTGGTTTAGTCCTACCATCGGCCAATTTATCACTGAGTAAGACTTGAGTGCAACATATCAACGATTTTGAGAAGATATGAGAAATACACAGCATCTTCCAAATGAAATGATAAAGGTGCAGTAGAGCTCCTTCTGTGCCCACGGCGCAGCAGTCTTTAAATCCATACTTACCGTCTTTGTTTTGCGTTCTTCCACCCATTGGGTTATATTGAAAATTAGGATCTGAATTCAATATTAGGGAGCACTTCAGTGACCTCAGAAAATCCATTGCTAATGAGGTAAACTCTCCTGACATAGCATAAAATGGCGTTAAAAAGCCATATAATTTTTGAGTTTAACTTGTATTTACATACTAGGGTAGGTCGATACGTCACTTAAGTGGTTACTTTGCATCGCAAATAATATCTTATTTTTATCCTAAACTACAGTTTTTTGGTGTGTCTCTGACAATTGAGCCATATACGTCGCTCATTTTTTATAGCCGTATAATTGGCGGCCGCCGTAGCCGAATGAGTTGGTGCGTGACTACCATTCGGAATTCACAGAGAGAACGTAGGTTCCAATCTCAGTGAAACACCAAAATTGAGAAAAACATTTTTCTAATAGCGGTCGCCCCTCGGCAGGCAATGGCAAACCTTCGAGTGTATTTCTACCATGAAAAAGCTCCTCATAAAAATTAAAACTGACTTAAAACTCTAGGTCTCTCCATTTGTCGAACAACATCAAGACGCACACCACAAATAGGAGGAGGAGCTCGGCCAAACAACCAAAAAGGGTGTACGCGCCAATTATATATATATCAAGAAAAAAATTTTGGTTTTTAGTAAAGGTGGAATAAGAAAGATTTCGTAAGAAATTGGAGAGAAATCAAAGAAGTATTGGATGAAGTCCATGACATTTGGGTAATATAGTCTTGGTTGCATCTACATAAAAAGTGAATAATATTCTGGCATTTCAACAGAAGGTTTTAGTGAAGGAATTGTTAAAAAAAGATTTAATATTGTTATGAAGAGATCGAAAGATGAAAGTGCGCAATATAATAAATGGCATGGTTTACATTGCTATTATATAATATTATGTGAGCACTCATTGGATTAAGATTGGGTGCGATGAAAACATCTTCAAAAACACAAACATGTGAACACTTCAAAAGGGCAAACTAATTAAATGAATGTTGCGGATTGGTTTCTCGTTCTCCAGATTTGACCACTGTGTATAATATTATCTCTTTCTAAAGACGAAAAAAAGTTCGATCGTAAGAGATTTTCATCAAATGAAGAAGGTAGAGAGTACAAGAAATAATATTTCGAGAAGTTTAATTGGAGGTTTATTTTAGAGAGTACAAAATATATTTTTTATTTGTTAGGTAAGACACTTATCAGCTAACCCTCGCATGTATGCATGCATGCATCTACGTGTACATATATACGACTTAACTTTTTGCTGTCATGTCAAACTCTCAAGATATTTAACAATTGAAGATTTATGTTTGCTCTACTCAACTCAATGGAATCTATTGCTCTATTTATGCTGTTTTTTTTAATTTTTTCTATTTTTAAAAGCCTATCTTCCGTTCAAACGCACATTTGTATTTTCATTAAAATTTATAGAGCGTAATTCTTTTTTGTTGACGCCTTTGCAAGCAAATACAAGCTGCTACTTTTCATACACAATTTGGAAATACTACCACATATGTAGGTATGTGCATACATACGCCATACATACGCATATATTGTCTGCATCCTTTTGAGGATTTTTTGTTTGACAATAGTGAAATATGCCAGCATGGGACCAACGAATGAAAATTGAAAAAAAAAATGATTTCACAAAAAAAGCTTTTGAAAAATTTCATTAAAATTAACCCGGAAATTATGAGCGTGTCAAAGCAAAAAAAAATGTAGCGTACAATGTCGAAAATTCGAAATTAAAATAACAACATAACAAGCCGTCAGCACATCGCAGCAGCACTGATACTAACTCCCTTTTTTTTCTCAACTAGAAATACTTGCTTTTTAACAATTAAATTATTTTTTGCCCAAAAAGTTTTTTTCTTACTATATTTTGTTGACGTTGTTACTTGACGACGGCTCTCGGCATGGGTACACGCAATAATCCATTTATTCACGACCACCACCACCTAAAAATATCGCCATCACAATCATCATCATCATCACCGCCACCAGCGAGGGGTGGCTACCGTTTTTATATGCCCATTAATGCTGCCCACCCCTCGCGCAACTATTCTCGTGAATTTGTATGTACATACATACATATGTAAAAAAACAATAGTCCCAAAATGTGTTTTAAGCCGTGAAAATATCTTTTTTTACGCATAATAACATTTTTTGCTACTTTTTTGCTGAAAAAAAAACAACTTTTTTTGCTTAAAATTTTTTGAAATGCTCGATTTGAATGTCAGATAAAGTCAAATGGATTTATGTTACAATTTAAATTTTTTAGTGTACGCCTGATTATGCAATGAATATACATACGTACATATATTATATATAGTAATGCAATAAATGTATGTAGCGAATTTCCATATATGTAGATGTGCACATAGCATTACAGGCACACAAAAATGTAAGGAGCAGCGGAGCAGAAATGTCAAGATTTTGACAGACAGTGCGCCAAATTAGAATAGACTAGAGTGATGTATGCAAGGGGAAGTCCAAAATAAACAAGACTGGCGTCATAGAAATGTTTTTGATGGCGCCATCTTTTTAATGAGTTAGTGCGTTGGTAGTTACATCTCTCGCTGACTTCCAGTAAAAGCTTGATGACATTCGGTTCAGTGGAAGCGAAGTTATTGCATCTAAAGTGTCAGTATGTTTGTGCCATCGGTACAAAAATGAGTTTCGAACAAAGAGCTAATATCAAATTTTGTTTTAAAATCGGTAAAGCTTTTATCGAAACATTTAAATTGATGCAAAAAGTTTACGGCGATAATTGTCTAGAGCGTCCAGAGTTCATGAGTGGTTTACACGTTTTAGAGATGATTGTGTGGACATAAATGAAAATGAACTTACGGACCGCCCAAAATCAGTAATCACCGAAAACTCCATCGAAATCGTTCGTAAATTTATCAAAAATGAATCAAAATCATCGTTGAAATTCGTGGAATCGGAGTTAAATATCTCCAAAACATCAATTTATTGCATTTTAACTGATGATTTGATCATTTCATTCCGCACAAGTTAACTGAGGACCAAAAATTGCTCAGAATTCAACCTTCGAAAGACCTTATTAAAAAGGAGAGAAAAAACGAGAACTTCCTTTAAAATATTGTAACTGGTGATGAAACGTGGAGTTTCTAACATGAACCTGAAATTGAGCGTCAAAGTGCCGTATGGAAGGCCCCAGACGAGCTACCACCCAAAAAATCCTGTTTGGAGAAGTTAAAAATCAAGTCGGTACTTATTTGTTTTTACAATTCCAAGGCAATTGTCCACAAGGTGGTCGGACCAACGGGCCAAACCGTCAATGCAATTTTCTATCTTGGCGTTTTGAAGCGTTTGTTGCATCGCATTCGTCGAATTCGCCGTGAATACTGCGAAGGAGGAAGCTGGCGCTTATTGCATGATAATGCACTATCTCCTCGATCCATTCTTGTGACGGATTTTTTGACTAGATATTGCATTTAAACCATCAATCACTCATTGTGTTCGCCTGATATGGCTCCCTGTGACTTCTTCCTATTCGGAAAATTGCACTTGACCAGAAAGGGAAACGTTTTGCATCCCTAGAGGCCATCCAAAAGGTTTGTACCGACATACTGAAGGACATTCCAGTCAATGACCTGAAACACTCTTTCGAAAAGCTTTTAGATTGCGCAAAACAGTGTATCGAGGCAGAGGACTATTTGAATAAAACTCAGTTATCGAACAAACTCCTCTCGTTTCTATTTCAGCTCAGTCTTGTTTATTTTGGACTTCCCAATGTAAAATACAAAAAAAAGTTGAGTTTTTATATTTATATGTTTGGCCAACGAAAGCTAATGCGACTCTAGAGGGCGATAAGATACATACAGGTGGGTAAACAAATTTTTCTATTAAATAAGTTATATTTATGCAATATAGGGAAAGCTGATGTTTCTGTGATCCAGTGCGAAAGTATATCTAATATTTTTTTGAGAATTTTACAAACTCCACATGGCCTACAAATCATCTTAGTCGACTTAATAAAAAGTGTAGACCATTTAGAGAAAAATTCTTTATGTACGTCGCCGGCAATTTGCTTGCGTGTGTGGATTTTCCGTTTTGCTGGTTTTAAGAAAATATTCACAAAAATGGTGCATTTTAAATGAATATTACAATTTTAAAAAGGAAAACAAGTTCTTACCTCCATTTTAAACGCGTCGAAAATTCCCTGGAAATTATATGCCAAATTGAAAGATCACGTAAAACGAAAATTAAAAATTGAGTTAGCCTGTCACGCTCATCGTTCAATTTCGATTAGTCCCATATAAGTTGCATGTGCATGAGGAATTTTCGGCAGATAATTGCCGGCTGGGCTGTAACGGGTGACAGATGAAATTCTGTATAATTCCATGTCTCTCAGCCTCATGTAGTGGGTATATTCAGCATTTTCGAATAGAGATCCGCGGAAAGTAAAACTCTAAATACACGGGTGATCTGAAAAGTAAAAGTTCTGAGCCGGATTGCAATTTGATCGAGACGAAATTCTGAAAGGTTAGCAATGCAATTGCTGGTAGTTGATAAAACAAACTCCATTACTCCACATGTGCACGTGTTCCTGATTCTATAGTGCTAGCCTTGTAACTGAAAACGGCTTTGTGAGAGTAATTTAGCAACACCATTAGTCAGTAGCTACAGGATTTAGTCCAAAGTCCAACCGATCAACTGTGTGCCATTTTTAAACACCTGCATATTGTGAAACCCTGTGCAGAAATTATTCAGCTTTACCATGATGGAAAGAATAATGAGATGGCACCTATCGTGGTCCCGTTACTTTGCTCTCAGCGAATTTGACAACGAGTTACGTGATTTTAGCTCCAGTATGGCCAGATTACCATTTTCGTAGCTTGCTTTAGCATTATGTTTTGTTATTTAGTCTCGGAGTTTTAGTTCTTTCTTCATGACATTTTTCTAGCCTGTTCTAATTAAAATGTAATGTTTAAAATTTTGTAAGATATAAATTTTTTAATAATTAGTTAAATAAGTTTTATTTAGGTTTAATTTTTTTAACATCTGGTAGCATTGCCCGCGATTTCAGGTGTTTTTGGTGTTCTTCTGCTTTCGACAGTCAAATCTCTCTCTCGTTACTGCAGTGTTGCCTAGGTTTGGATATAAAAACGCACTAAAATGCCCATTTAAAGAAAATAAAACACCAAATTTTTATTGAATCACTTAAAGAACTTTGTATGCGTGACAAATTGTCTGTAGAAAGTGTGTTTTTTCAAATAAATGTGTTATGCTTATGTACAATTCAATTTATAAGTTTTTTTTGTTAAGCGAGACTAATTTTTGTAAGGGAACGACTTATTTGCTAAATTTGAGGATATGTAACTAGATAAGGTACTCTTTTTGTAAAAATGCCAGTATGGTTTCTTTAGTATTTTCAGGTATTTTGTGGCTTATTTTTACAATGAATGTACACCTCTTGATGCAATTTTTCCCATTAAGGATTGATGGCCGGAGGAAACGATTACACCTTCTATGGTTTTAATCCACATTCAGTAAATTCAAACGCCTTTTAAAACGTGTAAAAAGGTTTTCAATCTTAAGAGAGAGTTCAGAGAGGGACATTTAATAGTCTTGCATAACCTTAAAAGGAGCAAAAAATTAAATTTACACTTTTTAAATATCTAGTTTTATAAGAACCAACTAATTTTCATTAGCACTAAAATCTTCTCAGAGTGGCCTTTTTTAACCTTCTTTTGTATAATAATACAGTTTTTTGAAACTTAAAGTTTCGGTAGTTTTAAATTAAAAAAAAAGAAACAAACACGAAACTTCAAAATTTTCGCATTTTCGGTATAAAAAAGCACTAAATTTATTGCGAAGAGCAAATCGTTGGCAATACTGCACAACTCGGGAAAACGTGACGTCACGTACTCTCTGATGGGCGCAATCTTCTTCCTATCATTCTTGCAGTTTTACCTCAATTTTTCATGTGCAAAGTGGAAGTAAATAACAAAATAAAGGGTGATCGGATTGGATCTACATTTTCTAATTTAACAGTGAATGGCAAAAGTTATGCCACCATGATAAACAACTTTTTGACGCGGAAAATTGAAGACCGTGATATCCATTTGGGCTCCAACCAAACGGTCCTACTTGCCATACAGCTCGTGAAACAATGGATTTACTGCGTCGCCGTTTCGGCGACCAATTTATCTCTCGTCTCGGACCAGATCGTGTAATATCACACCTGAGACTTTTATTTGTGTGATATGTGAAGTCTAAACGCTTTGTGGATAAACCAGTTTCGATTGAATTATTGGAAGGAAACATTACTAAAGTTATTCACGAGATACCGACCGAAGTCCTCCAGCGAGTTATTTAAAATTGGTGTTTACGGATAGCCGGCTTCCGGCTCAGTTGCGGCCAACATGTGAAAAGGATTATCTTTAAAAAATAAATGTCATGAATAGTTCTACTCAAAAATAATAAATATTACCCAATTAATTTGAATTTTCGTTGTTTTATTTCAATTTAAAATCCGATACCTCCAAATTGATAACTCTTTACATACATGCATGATGAGTAGCCGAAAGCCTTCGAAGATGGCGCTGCGTTAGTTTCAGTTTAAATATATAATAATTTGATTGCTATTTAAGATTTTATGAAAAAAAAATTAAAAAAATGATATTAGTACTTCTTACGAGACTCGTAAGATGATTATAGTCTTATATTTCCTATTTTTTTATTTCGACAAATGAACTATACTAACAGATGCTTATTGACTACGGAACAATTATGGTTTAGAGTCCAGTTAAAGGAGTTGAATAAGAGAGTACGGACTGTTGCTTAGGGTAGTGTTAGATTAGGACTGGCGTAATTAACCTTCCTTCTCCCGCATAGAACAACTGAACACCTGAACACGCCGGGACATTGAGCGTTAGTTTTTCTAAAAGGGCAAGGCTATAGACACACATAGCTTTTTCTAAAATTAGCATCAAAAGCGCAAGCAAGAAAATAACACTTGTGATATAAGGGCTCTAAAGGCAAAAGTTGACAACGAGACTTGTAAGATGGACTGGCCCATTTCAAAAAAAAAATTTTGCAACATATTATATTTAGTTTTTTGACCTTAGCATTATGATCTTAATGAATTTTTTTCATTGTTTTCATTTATGGTTTGCGTAGGATTGGAGTTTTGACCCCAAGTCACGATTATTCTTATATTCCTAACTACTTGGCAACCTACCTGCATTTATTTAAAATAATTTTTGTTATATGGACAGCGGTCGCCGTAGCCGAATGGATAGGTGCGGAACTACCATTTGGAAGCAGACGGGTTCGAAATCCCGGGCAACATATTATATTTAGTTTTTTGAATTCATTATTTGTATTAAATTTTAGGAACTTTGCATCATTTATAATAGAAGTATCACGTTTTTTTAATTTTTTCGAAAACTCACTTTATATGGGGACATTGTTCGCACATTTTTACCACAAAACTATCTTGATAAAAGTGTAATATGTGCACAAAGTTGCATTGAAATATATTTTGCTCGAGTTATCGTGCGTACCGATGGACGAACATAGCCAAACCGGTTCCTTGGTCTATATGTCTATATCTTTCTGAACACCTTTATGTTGTTAGATACAACCGGTATGTTAGGAAAATTATAAGTACATATATAAACTTCGGTGCAAGTACACGGGTATAACAAAAGTGAGTATAGATTTTTGTGCTTCCATGGACTTACACTCGTCTGACCATTTCGATTGCTCCTATTTTTATATACCGCCAAAGCATCCAAATCCAGGAAAATTGGCCATACCTCATTGCTTTCAAATTCCTTTTGCATCCCACCTCACCGTAACAGCTCAAATATTTACTCATAATTAAAATGCACTTTGTCCACACTTCAGAAAGCAAACCAGCGAACAAACTCGCAACAATTCCCAACAAGACGCTCATTGAGACAACCTCACACCTTGTCTACTTTATGGGTGCTGAGTTTGGTACACAGAGAAAATATTGCTTGGGCTGGAGTGGTAGCGTGGATTTTGGTAACTAAACATAGAACAAAAAATTGAAGAGTATTAGGAGAGTAAATAGTCGAAAGTACAAAGTACTGTTTCACATTTCATAAGTTAAAGTTTCAAATTTTAGGAAAGCTTTTAGGTAAAGATTTGGAATTTTGCTAAGGCATGGTTAGAGAACATTTCTCTTTGGATGACTGATCATCGGAAGGTCAATGAATTGCAGGAAAATTTAAAAAAAAGCAATACCGGTATTTAGGTATTCATGATTATTATCACAAAGTAAACATTTTTTTGTTTGCTTTTGGAAAAAATTTAAAATTTTTGATATATGATACGTATATTGTAAAAAATATAATACATAAAACACGATTTTCTATTTTTTTACTTAGTTTCTAAAACCAAACATATCAACATCAAGCGAATAGCTATAAGGAATAAACCAACTTCATAATTTTCTTCTAAAATAGCTGCATAATATTTTCTTGAGTTGCCTTATAAAGTATTTAAATGTGTGCACGAACTAGCGGTAGTTTACAATTATTTTGTCTTTTGTTTCAAGTTCCGTTGCTTTAAACTTGAGTTTCTTGAAGGAAATAGTTATACGGGACAAGTGCTTCGTTAGTATCCAGTAGCAAATAAATAATTTCCATGCGATGAAAATAACTTTTTTGGCCACTATGCCAGAGGAACGCAGATTATAGTGAATCGGGAGTCTCAATTCGCAAAATGAAAATTAAAAGAACGGGTCAAAAGCCTAAGGTTGAGCTGTCAATAAAAACATCAGCCTTAACTATGATTTAACTATTAAAGGTTCGCTTGTGACATTATAATTCTGAGACTCCCTTACAAAAGGTCGCATTTAAGAAGGCTGAAGAAAGTGGACAAATTAAATACCGTTTTGGTAAAAATGATATCAAAAAGTGTTTTTTTTTACTTAAATTATAAATAAATATATTATATACAAACGGAAATTGCCAAATATGATATTAAAAAATATATAAGGTTTATCCTATATTTTGTGAATTAATTTTTAAATTCAGAACTGATCGCGAAGTTTCGTCAATATGACGCTATTATGTTACCTGAGCATTATGACCTTAATGAATTTTTTCGGATTATCATACATTTGGTTGACTAAAAATAAACTTTGAATATACTTTACATTTTATTACTATGGTTTGCCTGCGTAAGTTTGGAGTTTTGACCCCAAGTCACTTGGCAACCTTCCTGCATTTATTTAAATTAATTCTTATTATATGGACAGCGGTCGCTGTAGCCGAATGGGTTGGACTACCGTTTGGAAGGGCACGAGTTCGAAATCCTCGGCACAAAACATCAAATGGTAGAAAATGTTGTTTTTAAAAACGGTCGCTACTCGGCAGGCAAAGGCAAACCTCCAAATGCATTTCTGCCATGAAAAAGCTCCTCATAAAAAATAAACTGCCTTACGGACTCTTAAATGGACTCTTGTTGGTAACTTATATATTTTTAGAGCAACGTAGCAAGTACTTCCGCAACCTATATTAGAAAGAGATCGGGGTCAGTTTGTCAAAGTTTCCATCTTTTAGGCGCAATACCCCAAAAATGCCAAATTACATCCGATTTAAGCGGTATGTCAGGATGTATTCCTTGTCGCTTTGGTCCTGGACATACCAAGCAAGCTCTTGCTCACAAGCACATCCTCTTGACAACGAATAGTTATTCTTACAAATTTTATTTTTCCTCCACTTTTACTCAAAATTTCGAGAGTTAGGAACTCAGTGATGTGCTAAGGGAGCCGATTTGTTTAAAGGGTACGAGAAAGCTGCTTACTGAGGAAACCTTTTATTATTGAATCATGGGCTCTAACAAAATTAGATGTGAACTTTCTCTCAATGTTACGAAGAGAAGAATACAGTAAATCTTGAGTGAAGATTCGAATTTGAGATATCAAAATAGACTAGCTAGACCGAAGCTTACACCACGCCACCAAGCAACTAAACTCAAATTCGTGAATAATCATAAGTTCAGGGATGATGAATGGCAATCCATGATTTTTGTGGTGAAAAAAAAAATATTCTCATTGGGCCTGATGGTTGTCCAAATTATTGAGGAGATATCGCGAGTCACGACAAAAGCTTCGATCCCGCAACTTTCAGGGTGGCACTTGATTTATTTCGCATAAGATGAACGTAGAAGTTTTGTTTTATTGAATTATGTCGTAGGCGTGGACGTATTGGTTTGAAAGGGATCCCATAGTGTAAAGAAAAAGCTCCAGCCTAGCTATAGATACGACAGCCAGAATGCGGGCATCAAACTTAAAGGACGAATAAATAAGTACACGTAGTGGGTAAATATGTAGTTACCAATCCTTAGTTATCCCTACTACGAGCATCTACAATTAATGAGATAGGACGAGAAAAGCAATTGGAACGCCCAGAATGACACCGAAACTTTGTTTTGCTGGGTGAATATCACAATGGCTTCAAAGTTTTCAGTTTACTATGCCTACCTAAGTGAAAGTAAATACACATTTTCATCTAATGAGATACTGTTAATTGAAATAGTCACAAATTTTTACATAGCATGAAATAAGTGCTGGCGGTCTTTTTTACGTTTCTCTAGCAAACGGCGATACATTTTTAATGACCGGAAAGTGACTGAGAGAGTTTGCCTCAGAAATTTGTATGCTTTTATCCAGAGCCTTGACTATGCAGTCTCAGACCGTGCATTATTTCGGTCCGAGTTAAAAATTAAAAATGGATTTAGACACCATGAAATAGCCGCAAACAAAACATCATCGATAAAATATATACAAGTATATATATATTAACTTGGCGAAAACTCTTCCAAAATGTTTTTAGATAGTATGTATGTATATACATATAATGCATGTAGTTCAGAGCCATGAAATCCATTCCACGTCAACAATATGGGCATTAACACAATTATGACTAATTTGTCGTCGGGTTTGAATGCAGCAACTCCTACGACCTTATTTGCGCTACATCGAATACTTTGCACTCAGAGTAAGAGGGTATAACACAATTCAGAAAAGTTTAGTGGGGGGAAATAATTACTCGACGAATGCATTAACGGGTAGTGTGGAGTTTCGGCGTAAATTAAACAAGCCTAATGCAGACAAAAAAAAAACAAAAAACCGACCAAGCCAGAAAAAAGCGAACGCAACTGAAATTGAGGCTTTGGCTCTTGGCCCTTGGCTTTAGCTGGTAAAGGATAGTTAGTTAGTGATGAACCAAATGAAATGACATTCGGTGGCTGATTGTCAGAGAAATAAGCCTAACGAGCCATCACAAGGCCTCTGGAGAGCAGTAGTTATGTATGTGCAAGGTTGTTGGGAAGTCGTCGCGGCCGCCATGAGTTCTCCAGTAACAGCCAGTGCCGCCGTCACCGTCGTTTTACTGTCGGCGCGTTTGTTGATTTGTCTGCGCAAGTGAAACATAATTAAAATTGTGTTGAATAAAATTGCATGAAATGAATTAAACATTTTAAGGCTGCATTGCATATTCAAGCTCTTCTCAGCGTAGTATAGAGTCTAGTTGCTATGCTTCTAACAGTGGCAATTGAAGTAATATGCAGAGAGGTGGGTAAATGGTGACAGCGGAGAGCTAGCGGTAAATACCAGCGGGACATCTTCAACAGGAA
This sequence comes from Anastrepha fraterculus, assembly GCA_037575425.1. NCBI lineage: Eukaryota > Metazoa > Arthropoda > Insecta > Diptera > Tephritidae > Anastrepha > Anastrepha fraterculus. The sequence goes on from JAYXIM010003653.1 coordinate 75,326, forward strand.
ATAAAGAAGTAATGGCAGTACATGCTGAGCCCAACCCATCTCTGAGCGCGAACACCCACTAATAAAGTGTGAGCGCGAGGTCAAGGATTTCGTCTTTCTTTTATTTGCTATTTGAAAATGTTTGCTTTAGAGGGCAAATGCAAATTCTTGCACACAGTTTTAAATGTGAGCCGAACACATCACGCACTTTTCCACCATAAAACGACATGTGACAACATGTTCAACCGATATTCATTCAGCAAATACATACAGAGCTACATATGTATGTATGAAGCCATCTAAATATTGCTATGCAAATAGGCAGATATTATAATGTTTCATATGCAATAAATATGTAGGTACATGAGTGGTGCACATAAATGTACATACATACAGCGAAGCGAGCGACACCAAGGAGTTGTGGGTGGCATATTTCATATCTGTGTACATACACACAAATGCTTTGTTAAAGAGGTGGCAGCATTTGAAGAAGCCTTCAACACTAATGCACATATTTGCATTGATACGAGTGCATGTTTGTATGAGTGAGCATACATAAATATCTGAATAGGCGATGTGCTAGAGTGTATCTGTTCGCTGGGTATGTTCAAGTGGCATATTATTGCTGCTGTTACACACGCCTATCTATGAAACATACCGCACAAGATGTGCCGCAGCACTAAAGGTTTGGGCATCATTGCATCTGCATTTGGCTCACAATGCAACACATCATAGATACTTGAACCTAGACCTCGTATTGCTCGTCCAGCTTTGCCCCTTTGGCCCCATTCTACATACATTCTGAGCGTATTGTGTGCATTTGTGCAGCGACTTGAAAAAATTACAGAAAAATGTGAATGGTTTATAATGAACCTCTTTCCAGTATCTACTTATGTATATACATCCATGAACAGATATCCCAGCAAACCAGATTCACTTGGATTTTTGGGCTTTTTCTTGCATTTTCTAGTTTTCTGGACGGACTATTAAAAAATAAAGTCACTGCAAATCTAACTAAAAATAAGTAAAGAGGAGACTATATTCGGGCAGAGTCGACTTTATATACAAGCGCGTGTTTAACAAAGTATAAATGTTTTTTAAATTACTATATCTCTTTTATGGCATTCAATGCGCGCGATTTTTTCTTATGGGCTACTAAAATACATATAAGATTTTCAATAGCGACGTAATACAATCTGAGACGTGTGAGCGCTTTATGCACGTGAAACACAAACACATATTTTTTAACTGCCGGATGTATCCTCATTGTATCCATATTGATATCATTTTAAAAAGTAAAATCTATTACTCATGCGTATACAATTTTTCTGGATAACAAAAAAACTTCATGAAAAAGCTCCTAAGGAAAAACCATCTGTCGTTCGGAGTCGACTTAAAATTATAAGTCCCTCCATTTGTGGAGCAACATAAAGACGCACACCACAAGGAGGACAAGCTCGGCCAAATCGCCAATTAGTTGTGTAAGCGACAATTATATAATAACACATGGGTTGAAAAGTCCCAGGCCTAATAAAGTAAACATCTTTTTTGTGTTCAAAATTAGCTTAGTTCATCATCATAGTTTCCGTCAAGAATACACGCAATCATTCATTTTTGCCATTTTTTTGCCATCATCAATACTTGCCCTTCTATTTTTACGATATCTGCTAACTTCACTTTTCTATCACTCAATTGGACGTTCACTGCGTTGTGCATCATCAGTGTCTTTATGACCAAGTTTGGAGTCAGCAAACCATCTTTTTTTTGTTGTTTCTGATGGGCGGGGTCACCATAAAACTTTTCCAGCCATTGTACCGCTTGAACGGTATTTTTTCCCATCAAGGAGCAGTGCAAAATTAAAAAAAGAAATTATTTTTGATCCATTGTTTTGAAAATGACGAAAGTAGCGTCACTCTTAGCACAATAACTTACGAGCTAATGAATAGAATATCATGAAATGTTAGCAGCTGACTTTTCACGGTTAGTACTAATTGGAAAATATGTGTTATGCAATAAAACTAGTGTCTTCTATGTGTTAGGCGCGGGACATTTTAGTCCAAGTATATTTGTTAAAAAAAGTTTATTTTTCGCTTTTGTCAATTATTCCGTTAGGTCGTTAGAAACAATCGTTATGGGAAGAAAGTTACTGTGCACTGTTGCATTAATACATAAAACAACTGTGGCCTGGGAAGAATTTTATTTCGATATTGTACTTTATGTTACTTACTTCATTAAAAACGGACTTTTTAACCCTTTTGTTGCATATGTTCGGTCAGTTGTCATGCTGCTCTTGATTATTTTTAACATGGATATGTTTGCATAAAAGTATAAGAATTTTATCAAATGTGGGCCGCTGGTGTTCATTTCCATGCTGACCAAAATCAGCGTAACTCGTGTGAAAAAAACTACAAAAATGTTCATACACGTAAAATGCAAGATATATTTGCACGAAGAAATTATTTTGTGGCTCACAATAACTGAACTTTAATCGATATGAAATTTAAAAAATTAAAAATTTCGAACTTTTATAGTTGTAGTTGGGTTTTTGAATTTCGAAAAATTTTGCAATTTACGGCATTTAAAAAATAAGTATGCGTTTTATGTCATAAATGTCACATTTTAATTACGTTTATAAAATTTTGTAATAAAAATATCAAAAATCCGGCTGGACAGACTATAGAGAAAACACTTTCGAATATTTAAAAACAAAAACCGCATCAAAAAATATTAAAAACTGTATGAGTTATCATACCTGCGGAAAAAGTAGTTTCGAGAAAAACGAGTTTAAAGTTTGAGGTACAGGAGCTCGTGGACCGCTCTCTACTTAGTTAATAGGCTGTAGAAGCTATAATATTGGGAATTTCCGCATGAACATTTCGCAGTATATTCTGAAGATTCTATAATTTCGAAATATGGAAGAAAAATGGATTTTTAGAAAATTCTGGACGTATGTAACCCCTTAAAGAAATTTCTATTTTCTTTGCTCGAGTGCTTGTTTATATCTGACTTTTTTATGAATCCTAGTTTAGAAACGCCTCTTGTTTCGTTCGTTAGGATATTTGTCGGTATGTATATCGATATGCTTGTGTGGTGTACCTACATATTGTCAAGTGTGTGCGGCATACTTGGCGCATTTTTATGCATTCATACAGCCAACGATTTCTTCAAGCGCCCATCAGTGCCCATACGCCAGATTTTGTACTACCGTTATGCATTGGCATTGGATTTACATAGTTATTTTTCTACTTACTTTTGTGTTCTTCACAAAGAAGTGTGGATAAAAGCGGATGCATTCACCTTCACCGTGTGGACGGGGCGGAATGCGTTGCGTGAGTGTAGGTAGGTTGGAACAAAGAAGCGGCTTTGTTACGCTGCCTCTGCGCCACTAAAATTGCATAGCCGCTCGCTTAATGGGATGTCTGTTGAAGCACTCAGTCCCTATAATTACTTTTTGCAACATTATTACTTCAGTCAATGATGATCTATTTACCCGATGCCATCGGAACGTGGTTGGCTGATTCTGTGCGTTGTGCGTCTAACTACTTTTTCTGTGCTGACGAGAAAAATAAAGCGGAAAGCATTGATGTCATTAAATTATGGTGGCTCAGTGAATTTCACATTTACATATTATATTTACATGAATGTGTATGCAGGTGTGTTTATTCATAATGCCTCGCAGAACTTACATACATATATTTAATTCGTTAAAGAAAATTCCATATAAGAGTGCACATCCATATGTAGATATGAATTATTCTGTAAAGCTATACACGCAAGTGGATTAAAGCGAAACGATGATAGTTGTATACACATAAATATAAAAATATAAAGCCAATTAGCATGCCTTTTTTAATAAATATCTTTACTCTATGCTTTCTATGAAAAACTTCTGTGAGTAAATTAACGAAAATGCCACTTCACAAGCCGGACTTTAAAGGGTGTGCCACCGATTGGCTTTTTCAAACTGGTTTTGATACTAACTGCTATTTTAAGCTCAAAAAAGTCACGATAAAACATGGCCGCGGCACGAAATGAATCACATTACGATTGGCAACTTTAAGAAACATGGAAAAGTTTGAAAAGGGTCATTTTGGCCAAAAAATACGAATTAAAAGAAAAAAGTCCATTCGAGATAATGCACCTACGACTGAGAGAATATAAAGGTTGCGCCCATCTCGCACGACTAATCAGGGAATTTGACAAAATCAGCTGTGACGTCACAAATGTGCAATTGGGGATTGTGAACATAGGAATTTAGTCGTGTGTTATTTCGTTTTCTTCTCGCATTCTTTTTCGCGTTTTCACATTTCTCTCTCGCAACTGCATCAAGCTTGGAGCAATCTTATGCTCTATCATTCTTGGCACCAACTGCTAAGTTTTTAAGAAATTCCTGGAAGTTGACATGATGGTTGACAACATCAAAGTTATTCTATATTGATATGCATGAACCCGTGATCATCAACTTGTTACGTACTCAGTATTAGATGATCTGGTTAGAGGAGAATTCTAGATAAAACCCTAGCTCATTCGCTCAAGATGTCAAAGGGTTAACTCAGAAATTAAAGGCTAGTGACTATTTGCAACGCTATTGCTTTCCGCTATTCCTTAAGGACTTTGGAGCAGAAATTATGAAAATATTTTCAACTCCACAGAGCTGCGATATGACCACCGCTAGACTTTGCTCAGACTTTATTTAAAGATAGATGGTAAATATATCAGTAATCCATAAATGATTCAATCACTTAAAAAGGAAGTTTGCGCTAGTGCTAAAATACGGGTTGAAACCACTGGCAATGCTGCAAAATTGGGTTAGCGGAATGGGGTACTACAGTGTCAGCCGTGTCACTCATTTGAAGGATGCTATATTCTACGAGTATACCTCATTGGCGCTTTACAAACTATTTGATATCAACACAATAGTATAGACATTTCTAATGAGGATGGTATTTTTTGACAGGCCGAGACGATGATCTTGTTTTGGCGGCGTCTTTTAAATCTGCTGTAATGCCAAGTCACCAGGCAAGTTATACTATGGAGTAGCATGTGCATTGACTTCCACGAATCGGCCACCACGATCGTGCGGTTTGACCCAGATATTCTTATTAAAATTCAGTCTGAGCTATGCAGTAGAGTCATAAAATATTAAATATAAAATGTAATAACAGAGCAAACTATATCAATAATTTCACTGAAAACCAGAAACAGCTCGAATGTCTGTTGCGCGATCTAAAAGCTTTTCAAAAGAGTGTTTCAGGTCATTCGACCGGAATGTCCTTCAGCATTTTGGGACAAGCCTATGGGATGGCCTTTACGGACGCAAAACGTTTTCCTTTCATGACCAAATGCAATTTTTCGAATAGTGAAAAGTCATAGGGAGCCATATCAGGCGAATACGGTGAGTGAAATTGGGTTCAGCACCGCCTATATTTCAAAATATGTGTTTTTTCGTTTTTCCTTACATGGATTCATAAGTTTTGCCCTTCTTGGGAAGATACCGTGGTTGTTAACTGATCTTGCACGTTTTCAAGATCAAACTACCTTGGCCAAAGCGCAATTTGTGTCTCAAATTTTATTGAAATGCGTATATTAATTTTTGTTCGACTTACTGCCTGCACGGACGGAACAACTTTTGTTTGCTCGTCTTGGCCGCCGTAACCGAATGGCGATCGCTTCTCGGCAGGCAACGGCAAACATCCGAGTATATTTCTGCCATGAAAAATCTCTTCATAAAAATATTTGCCGTTCGAGCAATATTTAATGCATGTTAGTTTCTCTAATGCTTAAGGATGCCTTGCATCGCACAGCATCGATTATTTTTGACACAACAACCTAGTTCGGGCGGCTTTACGAAATTCACTCTGCAAGTTCGACGGCCATGTTGGAACTCGTTGTGCCACCTGCATACTTTTAGAGTGGGTAGGTATGGTGCTTTAAGGCTAAAAATTGAAGTAAGTTGATCAATGTGCTTCTAACTCGATAATCCACATCGAAAATCGTAATAAATCATGGCACGGAAATTTTTACGAGTTAATTCCATCTTTTGGGCGAGAAGAATTTTTAAACTCACAAGAAAAAGCTCAAATAGAGATCGCAAGTTAAAACGTTATATGTAAGTTTATGGCAAAGATACCAAACTTTTTGATAAAAATGTCGAATTACAGCTCATAGCACGTAGTGTTGCAAAATCACAAAATATAAAAGGCAACTTTCGTACTTTGGGCACAAGTGCGCGGGAATAAACATACTCGTAGTTTACAGTTTAAGTTCTCCGAATCAGCACTAAATGTAACGAGCACTTTTTCAACTACAATGAGACATTGGAAAATGCAGACCGAATTGGTTACTTAGGCTCCATCTTTGACAAATGTGGCGGCTCTTCGACATATGTCGTTCATCGGATTACAAAAGTTAAACAAGCTTTCGGCATCCTAGGCCCAGTGTGGAACTCACGCATTATTTTTCCGTCGTACAAAACTAAGAACCTTCGAATCGAACGTAAAATTAACACTGTTAAACGCATTCGAAACGTGGAATGCAGCCTTCGTCAAATCATCAATCATCTTTTGGCCCAATACAATAACTAATGACAACCTGTGGCACTTGACACAATAGCAACCGATCTATACAGAAATTGTAAAACGTAAGTGAATTACACAAACCACCAGACAAAATTGGTAGACGAGCCATTACAAGGAACCCACAATCCAGTAGATGTAGAGGAAGAGCAGCTCATACCTGGAGAAGGCAGCTGGAAATCGAAATGGAGAATTTTCAGCTAAGTTAGAACGAGATCAAAGCTCATGCAAACGACAGAACAGCTTGGAAAAAACTTGTTACGGTCCTTTGCTACGGCGAGAACAAATTCACAGAAATCCCTTTAGAAGGCAAAAAATCATGTGCAGGGAAATGAATGTATCGACTAGATCCATGTCAAGACTAAGACTAATTAGAGATGATCTTCACATGAAAGCCTCCCGTCATCTTTTGACAACGCGCTTGAAGAAATTTAGACTCGACAGATGCAAGCAGCAAGCACAGATAAGAAAATTTTCACTGTTGAATAAGTTTTTAATAAGCAAAACGACAAAATCTATGCTAAAACTTCTAAAGACGCAAAAAATGTTGTTCCAAGGGTTCAGGGTGGCCTCCATCAAGCCTCCGTAGTGGTTTGGTAGGGAATGTCTAGTAAAGGCGTAACATCTCTTTATTTGTGCGAAAGTGGTGTTAAGCCCGGACAAAAGTGTACCAAGAGGATGAGGTATGTCTTAGAAGGCGTGGTGAAGCAGTTGAGCAGTACTTTCTTCAATGGAGAGTGTGGGATCTTTCAGCAAGATTCCGCTCCAGTCCATAAGGCAAAAACCACCCAGCAGTGGCTAAAAGACAATATTCCTGGGTTCATAGTCGCAGAAGATTGACCGTCTAGAAGTCTGGATCTGAATCCATTTCACTACAGTTTGTGGTCAGAATTGAAGAACATGGCCTGTCGAAGGCCTTACAGAAATTTGGAGAGTCTCAAACTATCTTTGGTTCGGGTAGCGATGTCAATATCCACAGAAACCGTGTGTGCTGCAAGCGCTTGCAGGCTTATGTAAAAGCGAATGCTGACCATTTCAAATGAAAATTAATTTTTTTTTGTAATATTTACATTATTTAGTTATATTTATTCCTTAAAGAAAGTATTTTAACTCGATATTTAGAACGGAATTAACTTGTAACAGAACTTATGGCAGGACTAAGTATATATGGTATGTAAGTAGTAGGGTTGAAGGCCATTACGCCACTGCAATTTGCAAATATTTTTGAAACGTTTTCAAGTTTTACCGAATTTTGTCACTTATTACGGATTACACATGAATGAACAGTGTTCAAGTCATCTTTTTACTAACAAATTTGAAGCGATTTCAAAGCCAGATGATCTTTAAAGATCTACGAAGTTCCAAGCATCACAAATTATTTCACAACGATTAAATTAATATGCTTAGAGAGGATGGTTTGGAGTCGAAATGAACACCTAAATATACAAGAAGAAACATACTATCTTGATCAAAAAGTTTCCGGAACAACCGCCAGGTGACGCTCTCAATCAACTGATTTGAGTTCTATTTTGTTTTTTGTTAGATTGCTACATCCGTATTAACATTCCTACAAATTTATCGCCATTGCTCGACATTTGTAAAAGTAGCACCGGATTTGCATTTGCAACAACGAGTTTGTATTAAATTTTGTGTTAGAAATGCAATCTGTAATGGAGTGAAAACCTTAGAAGTGTTGGCAAACTGTTTTGGTAATGATACTCTAAAGAAAACAGACACTTAGAGATCGTGAGTCCACCGAGAATGACGAACGTAGCGGCAGGCCGTGAGAAACTGATTAAAACATCGAGAAAGCCAAAGAAAAATTGTTTAATAATCGCAAATTAAGCATCAGAATGCTGACAGAGGACTTGAACATTGAACATGAACCGCATTGAATGCGACCCTACACTCATCAAACGCAAATTAAGCATCAGAGAGCTGACAGAGGACTTGAACATTGAATATGGACTGCTTTGAATACGAAGCTTCGAATGAACCAAGAACAAACAAATCACTTCGAAAAAGAAAACGATGCTCACGGTTTTAATGGACTACAATTTTTGCCAGAAAGTCAGTTGTTAGGGCGTTATAAGACGTTTATGTGAACAATTCACCAAAAAAGGATTTGTGGGAAAACAACTCGTTGATTTTGCACCATCGCACAGTACCGTCATTATTCGTACATTTTTTACCAAGAACGAAACGACAGCCATCGAATTCATTTAATATGCCTCTCTGCGATTTTTTTTCTGTTAGATCGAGTGAAAAAACGATTAGGGGGAACACGTTTTAAAACCCGAAAATAGAGTTCCAGAAATGTTGTGAGAGCTGGATCAAACTCTGGCAAAATTGCGTTACCTTTTGAGGAATAAAAATGTATTTTGAATTTTCTAACATTTTCTTTCTTAACATATTCCGGAAACTTTTTGATCATGGTGTAGACACCACTCAACTAATAATTTAATGGAAACGATTTTGGAATATGTATGTTGCAATGAGGCATTTCTTTGCGTTGAAAAGTAAGTTTTCTAGTTTGTTAAATGTTACAGTTCACGAACTCGTCGAAATTTTCGTCTGCGAACATTAAACATTTGAAAAAATGACAATTAACACAGAAAGGCGTTCATTAATACATAAAAAAATATTGACTTTATTACAGTTTCAAACTCTTTTTTTAATTTTTAGACCACAGCTATGCATCGTAAGGATCAACAAAGAATGACTTGCACATTCTTCCGAGAGGGATGTTGTCGCAATCGACTATAATTTTAATTGGTTAAGTGTAACACAGTCACGTCTAATTTCTTTGCACGAATTTACTGAATCCCGCTGTTTGACTACAATACACTAAAGTTACTAAGCTTCAACATTGTTACTACAACTTGTAAAAATTTTTTAAAGTAAACATTAAGTATTGTTATTTGTTATATACCGACATTGGTTTGAATAATTACCAAAACCTGTTCTCTTTTCAGACATTCACTCAGCCGACCCAAATAAATATATTAATTTGCATAAAAACGAATCTTTGTATGCCAGAACTAATTGAAAAGGTTGCTTTCTTTCATTTTTTCTATTGATGCTTAAATTTTCTCTTCGTAGGCACTTTACAACGGATGCTGAAGTGTGACACATGGTAAGGATATTTTGCCTTAAACGTTATTGCCTGTTTGCACTCGCCATGGCATTGAGGCATCGTGGGAAACTTGGTGCAAACAAAAATTTTTAATATCGCCAAGCACTTTTATTTCTTCACCGAAATCTTTGAATAATTAAAAAATATGTCATTTCATTCAAGTGCCCGTGCCAAGAATAAACTCAAACCAAGAAGAAATCGTAAGATATTTGTGCTTCTTACAATGGGTATGTGAAAAAAATGTAATCTCCCTTTTGTTGTTGTGCTGAAGGGCGATTGTTCACTCACAATTCCCATTATTCCAACTTGATATGCACTCATTTGAATGGTAATGTATGTGGTACTATGTGTGTCGAGGCGTCGATCGCTCCACTATCCTGCAAGAGGATAGCGTTTTCATCAGGACAGCATCTAGGACATATGCGCATGCTTAACTGGGGTGACATCATTTGCATATGATGCTGCGATCGTCTTTTCACGTTCCAGATACCAAAGGGAAAATAATAAGAAAAATCGGCATTACAACAACAACAACAACAATCATTTGTAAACAGTGGCATCTGTGCGAGCGCTGCGCAGGACAATGATTGTTCCAATTAACCCTTTCGTTTGCCTATTTTGCATATTAAGTAGCATTTGGTGTTTTTCATTCCATTTCGGTAGCAAATGTAAAATGTAAAAAATTAAAATACCTCAAAATTTAATAGAAAAAATAATTTCGTCATTATTTCGGGTTTTAGCTGGATTTGAAGTAAAATTTAATGTGGATGTGTGTGTGTTATGATAAGGGTCATGACCAAAGAAAGAAAGAGGGCCAGCTTCATTCCCATAAGAGTACATGCGGTAAATCGCAATCAGCGAAAAAATTACAAAAAAAATATGTTGTATATATGAAATGCGCAGAAATAATTCAAAACCGGTTTGTTGGTTTCTACGCATCTGGCTTATTGTAGATTTTGATGGAATGTGACAGTTGCGCCTTTTTCTAACGGAAGTTTTCTATGTATACAAGTACATATATTGAATTTGTGGAGAGAATAAAGAGGTGACGACATCCGTGAACCGCTATCCCGCTCTCAATGAATGTGACAGAATCAGCTGATTTCCTGATGTAATAATTCAATATTTGTATTTTTTTTATTGTTGTATTCTTTTCATTTGTATTTTTTGTCACAAGCGAATTTCTCCTACAATGCCGTTATCTTTCTTCTATGTACTTCGATATGAAGTGGCCTGCAAAAATTATATATTTTCCGGTGTGGTGATTAATTTTGTGCCACCTTGTGTTTAATTCAACAAGGCGGGTCATGCGGATACAATTTTGGTAAGCACTCTTGGGGTTAGGTGTAACAGAACTACCTGGAACTGAAACACGAGACAATTCGCCACAAGTTTGCTCTAACCAAGCCATGGCTTGCACCTAGTTTTAATCCTGCTTTTGAATGGGCGGAGCTTTATTACCACTAGGTTGTCTTTTCGAAAATGTTGCAGAAGTTCCAAAAACATAGAACAGAAGTCAGGTGGCATCATCGGTTATTGTTTCTTTCGGAATAAGGATGGAGCTAGAGTTACGGTGAATGGCGAGCGCTATCGAGCCATGCTGACTGAATTTTTGTTTCCAAAAATTATTTAGCTAAACATCGACGACATTTGGTTCCAACAAGACGGCGCTGTGTGGCAAGCGCATTATAATCGATCAAAGCCCTCTACGAGAACTCCGAACTATCAGTGCTTCGCAAAGGCGATATCAGCGATCCATTCACTACCAACGTAGGAGTAAGGCAAGGTTATCCCTTGTCGACCTTTCTCTGCTACAATCCTTCATCAATAAATGCCTCCGCATTATCTGCAGAATATTCTGGTCAAACACCATCAGTAACGACGCAGATTAACGAACGAGGAACCCATCCTTAGGCAAATCAAACGCAGAAAGTGGCGATGGATAGGTCACACATTGAGAAAACCACTAAATAGCATCACGAGCAGAGGTCGCGGTCGACCAAAAAACACTTGAGGAAGATCGATGTTGCGCGAGCTAGCAGATGCTAACATCAGAAGGTGCAAAAACAACAGTACAGAACCGTGTGCGATGGAAGAGTCTTGTCGAGGCCCTATGCTCCCGAAAGGAGTGAACAAGGGGGAAAAAAGTATGGCTTTAAGTTTACAAGCTCTTAAAAAACACCCGATACAAGTATGTATATTTGATTGTTATGTTGCCGTGTGTTGTTGTACAGTAAATTCGATAATACCAGCTTATTTGCAATTTATTGTGAATTATCCTAATAATAATGTAAAAGAACAAGTTTTAAAATACCGCTCGATTTTCATTCCCGAATACAACAGTACGAGTACCAGTCCCTCACCTCTCTCTCTTAACTACGGGCAAGGTGTAAACACATTTCAACATTCATCCTCTTTTTATTTTGTTCGTTTCAGACTTTCTTGATTTCGTTGGTATTTTTTACTAAATAAAAATGCTTTAATTTGACTGCACTTAAAGTCTCTTTGACCAAAGGGATTTCACTGCATAATCGTAAAAGTTGCATAATTAAAAGAAGCCTATAGAAATTTTTTACGAGCAAAACTGGCAAACATACACACATAAACATACATATGCATCTGTATGTGCTCACTGATGGTACTTTTGTACTTCCATACGTATGAGAGGAAATACATAGAAAACAAAGTGAGGTGGTACATTGGATAAATACAAATGAAATAATAAAGCACCGTTAATTAAAAGTTTTAAAATAAATCAAACAAATTCATTTCATTTATTCAATGATGATGGAAGTTCATATAAAACACTAAATGAGCCCATAGCTATTTATGCAACTGATCGGTGAGAATGGGGAGTTGTATGGAAAGTTTTCTTTGTAATTTGTAAATACCCTACATGGAAATCTGTAGGTTATTTACCACCAATTTTCTGCTGAAATGGAAACTGCTTCGATTATAAAAGCTGGTGGTATACAGTTTTTAAGAAAAAGATAAAATAAATGAGCGTCGACAAAGTCAAGGAAATTCTGCTAGAAAACCATTATTTAAGTTTGAGGGAGGTAGCTCGAGACTTCAGCGTACCTCACGTATCAATTCGCAACACTCTACACCATCGATTGGGCATGAAACGCGTGGCTGTTCGACTCGTTCCAAGAGAGTTAAATTTCTTGCAAAAAATTCATCGGAAGAAGGTGGTTGAAGACATGCTTGAGCAAGTGAATCCAATGTTTATCCAGCGCATCATAACCGGTGATGTTTTTTCTTTTTTTTTGGTATGCGGACCTTGGAGGTGGAATCTTCTAAAGATACGTATGAACTCATACGTATGCCCCATTCACATGCGATATTCCTCGGCTCTTTTGAATTGAGTTTCGTAGTGGCCTGCGGACTAAACCACCCCATCGCCTCGCTGTTCTGCTTTTTCCCCTCGGTATTACCAGTTAAGATATTCCTTCGAGGGGGCAGGATGTGTTTATTCACTCATTTGTCTGCGTTGGTTGTCATCATGTCTCAGCCTTCGCATAATTGTTGAGGCTACGTTACAACCATAGTTCAACGTTTCTTCAGATTCTAGCATATATTGTACTAGGCTAGTAGCTGTCATGCTCTCGCCGATATTTGAGCGCCACGTGCTTCGTTCCCCATCAAATCTAGAGCACTCCAACAGGGCATGCTCAGGCGTTTCATGTTTTTCTTGGCAGTATAGGCAAAATGGGGAGTCTGTGTGCTATTATACTAAGTAAATGCTGGGTAGGGGTAACTATTGTTAGGGATTAAGATTTGAAATTTTATATTCTTTAAGTAATAGCGAAGATTCAATAATATAGTGAAGAAATGTATCAATAAAAAAATAAAAAAAAGTTCCATCGCCAACGTTAATAGATGTACAGTTTGAGATGTAAATTAACATTTTTTTGTAAATTATTCCATAGCACAAATTCCGTTTTTCCGTTATTTCAGATATTAATTAATAAATTAAAAAAAAACCTTCGGTTTGCAGGTTACCGGATTTCGGTCGAAATTAATGGTTTTGTTTTGGAAAACTTACAACTTTTCACAAAATAAATTGGCATTACGGATAACTACTTCAATTTATGGGAATCTAAACTTAAAAAACGTATTGGAAAATGCTACGAAAAATTTCTACAATTCAGCACTATTCAACCCAAAAGTTATCATATTTCATTGTATTCTGTTTTTAGAAATAAAAAAACAAGGAGATAAATAATTGGCGCTTACACTTCTGTTAGGTGTTTGGCGGAGCTCCTTCTTCAATTTTGGTGAGCGTCTTGATGTTGTTCTACAAATGGAGAGACTTACCGTTTTAAACCGATTCCGAACGGAAATGATTTTTAAAAGGAGCTTTTTCAGAGCCATTGCCTGCCTAGAGGCGACCGCTATTAGAAAAAGCCTTTTCTATTTTTTGATGTTTATGCACAGAGATTCGAATTGGTCCAAAATTCTGCCAAAAACCAACAGCTCAAAATATGGCATAATGTTGAATACGTCTCTTGATGTTCATTCAGTATATAAGTTACAAAAGCGATAACTGCGAGGTAGCAGAAAAAAGACGCGAGTTCAACAACTGCAGTAATACTCATATTCTTACTCTTATTTTCCATTGAATCTTCAGATACTTTGGCTTCCAGCCTCCCTCTTAATAAACGCATAAAGCAATTTCTATATAGTCGCAAAATTCATATCAACAACGAAGAAGAAGAAGGATTCTGAAGAGACTCAACATAACACATAATTGAAAACTTAGAACTTGAGAACGAATATATATTTTGAGTTTAATTAAAAAATGTCAAAACCTAGTTAATTTTTGTATGATAACCTTATTACATTTACTCCAGCTGCTGGACTAAATTTCAAGCTAGTGTAGGAATTTTTCAATTTTTTTTATCGCTATCAATTGATGCTCCAATATGCGCATGGCTAATGTACGATGGTCAGTTGGTAGAAGTTATTAAGCCAATTAGGCTTTGAAATTATCAATTGCTGTGTATAATGCTCCATCAGGTGGAAAGTGGACCTTTGGACAGTCGTCAACAGTCTATATAAACGGCCACAGTCTCCTAGAACCAGTTTTCAATGATCAACGATAAATTTCATGCAGTATTACGAAATTAATGACTCACACACATGAGTATTTTTGGCATGTAAATTGCATTAGTAATGTTGTTCTATTGTTGATGGAGTCCAAACAAGCAGAGATACTGGAGCTACACTCCTCAGGCTCTGCAAAATCTGCTTGGAAGAGTAAGATACCCAGTCAGTTTTATGCTTAATTTGTCTCGTCGAACCGAAAGTCGGTTCATGGGTCCCATTAGCATAACAATTTTTTTAGGATTTCTTTTATATTTTGCCCTAGATTCGCATAATTCAAGCGGATATATAATTTTGTTTTTTTCGCTTTGTGGAAAAGCATCAAGGCGCCCACCACTATATGTTTTTTTTTTTAATTTCTGTGCACTTATACTTTCTGGGTATAAAGAATTTGTCTGAGAATACCTCTAGTGAAATGTTCCGTCAAAAAGTTTTTAGAAAATTTTAATCTTCTAGCAATCGCCAAAATGTCATTTTATTTAGACTTGCGAAAAAGGTTTCTAAAATACCCTTTCGTAAGAGAGCTAATGGATTAAAATATCCCCTAAAGGATTCCCTAGG
Organism: Anastrepha fraterculus; assembly: GCA_037575425.1. Taxonomy (NCBI): domain Eukaryota; kingdom Metazoa; phylum Arthropoda; class Insecta; order Diptera; family Tephritidae; genus Anastrepha; species Anastrepha fraterculus. Next base: position 90,686 of record JAYXIM010003653.1, read on the forward strand.
GAAATTTTACTGTATTTACCCAAACAACTTATTTCGCACCGATATCTAAAAACTCAAAAAATACGAAACAATCAGCCGAAAAATTGCAAATTTAATATGGCTTTAAAGAATAGCCTGAGAACATAAAAAGATCTGAAGATTTTACTATATGAATCTATGCATCCTGAGTTGGAATTATTACGCGCTTCACAAATGCTGTTGCACTGTGTAATTAAATACATCCCATTGGCACAAAGCATGCATTTTTTTTGCACCATATTTAATTAGATAGCATTGGTTATGACCACTACGATAGTCCGACGTCAAAAAATTCTGGTCCTTTAGGCTATTCGTTGAACCTGATACAGCTAGTTCAAGTGCCTATTATTGAATGCAACAAGTGCGTGTGAAATACGCGTTAAAGAGAAAATGCCCATAATACGAGGAAAGTATGAAGCAATTTTTAACATAAAGTTTCTTCGTAACGTTTGGTTTAGGTCGGTAAACTTCAACCGACAACACTGGAAAGGAAGTCTTAACGAACCCGGTACTGCTGATTTAGTACACATGGCCTGGCTGAGTAGCACTTCCGCCCTTGCGAAGAGGCCAAAAATGAGGCAGATTCATGGACCATTTCAAAAGACGAGTATTTTGTTGTAGAATTTGTTTATCAATAGAAAGATGGGGAAAAGTTATGGAAGCAAATGAAAAATATTTTGAAGAGTAAATGTGTAACCCATCTGCTGAGTTTATAAGAGCACACTTTATATAAAAGTTTTTAGAAAACTATTGAGAATCGTAAATGCATGATAGAATAATGGAATGCCTCCTAAATATCTGATGGTCTTTATTAGGAAGGGAGGTTAAGGATTCATTGGGTATGGGAGGCTAGGGTCGTGATATCGGGATACGAAAGAAAAGGTAGCAATTCTTCTCTGTTCTGGTAACACCCAATTCCTTATTTCATCTTATCTCGCTTTACTATTGAATACCGCTTTGGTATTGAATATGCCAAATATTTTAGAAGTACGTTTATCCTCAACTTATCGCCAAATTGAACTCAGTTCTAAATATGTACTGTATTCTGAAAATCGCTAAAACTATACTTATATTAAAAAATTTACAATGTTTTTTTCGGACTCTGCATGGCTCAAGTTTGTTTCATGTTCGCAAAAATTCTTTACGAACTGTCACTCACTCACACTCAAAATCAACACAAACGCACTCATAATAAATTACCGTAAATAGTAGCAATGACAGCGCGATTGTTGGCAAGTGTCCTCTTGAAAATAATACCGTCTACATCGTTAACGTGATTTTCATAAAACATTTTGTTACTTATTTATCTTAATTAAAATAAATTTACATTTTTATAATTTAGCAGGGTATTTGAAGCGAGGGTACGATGTGTAGAGAAGCCGAATACGCAATTGGTAGAAGATGAACCCACAAATATATCACACTTCTCGCTCCTCACCCCACAACCAACAGGGACGCTGTGGCCGCCATTATGCACGAGCGCTATTTTATGCACTGGCGCTAGCGGGCATTATAGCCTTACCAGAATGATTCCGTTGACTTAGTTGCTTCACCGCATTTCACAGGCAGTCGAATTGATTGCCTATATTGGTATTGGTTTATTTGTATTTTTGTCGGTCTACTGCCGTACGGCAAATCCGGCCCAACAACAATGTATGTGAGTTCTGTATGACATGCCAATCGAACGCGCTGCCCCAAAGGACGCAACGGACTCATTCTGACGAGGATATTAGACATGCTTCAACGAAAGGACATCTCTGGACGACAACGTTGATGGAATGAGAGCGTCACTAGCGGACATTGCCATTCACTCCACGCCTGCTAAAGCACCAATCTTATTTCCAACAATCAGACTTCGTCAGCGCCAATGGCATAGGAATGTGAAGACAAACGCGAAGAAAAAGAATATATTCGCAATAAAAATTAGGAAGGAATGTGTATGTATAAAATATTGTACATATATATATGTATATGTATGTATGTAAATATTGCCCATTCAGTGGAAGCAAAAAAGTATGTCCCTTCTACTAAGTAACAGATCTCATTAGTAATGCGGGCCGGAGAAGAGTGCTTATAAGGAAATTTTATTCTTTTTGTGTCGCCTTATAAGTGGACTTGTATAAAAGTCACGAAAAAAGAATGCGGCAGAGAGTAGGAAACACAACTAGTTACAAACATATTGCACTTTAAGCGAAAAAGTAAAAATCAAATAAATAAATGAAAGCGAGGCATGGAGAGTGTGAAGGGCATTAAGAACATAAAATTAAAAGCTGATGAGAGTAAATGAAGGAAAATGAAAAGGAAAATGATTTGTAAAATAAAAATGGAAGAAAGCAAAAACAAAAAAAACAAGAAAAGCTTGACACTCAACCATTCCACATTGGGGTGAATTGTGCGGATGTTAAATGAAAAGTAGTACGAAAAGAAAGGCAAATGTGTAGAAGATATTTAAATGAAATACACTGGGGTCAAAGGCACTGCAAGAAAATTCGACGAAATTGAAGTATTGTGTAGTTCATAAAAATGCATACATAAGTATATAAAAAAGGAGATTTTTGATTTTGCTAAAAAGCATAAGTAAGGGTTGCTTTATCGAGGGATTAATGCTCAATAATTCCTTTTTTCTAAGTAGATGTATTATAATATAAGTATATTCATATTTTTATTTTTATTTTGACAAAGCGGTGAAAATACAAAGCTGCATATTCGGTCACATATAGCTTAGATAATTAAAGTTTATTTGACTAAAGTGGAAAAGGAATTTTTAAATCACCTGCCATATGCTCGGCCAAGGTATTGTTCCATTCGACTTTGGTATTTTCTGTGCGATGATGCTTGCCTGGAGGTCAAATATCAGTCAATCCTTGGGTAGCCCTAAAAGAAGCGGAGCTTTTTCGTTCGACGCAAAACTGATATGCTACCAGAAAGTTTAGAAAAAGTAGTGTCCGGCGATATCTCTATAAATAAGGGTGTAATCATGTGCACTTAATAACGCTTAAAATTTTGGAATCAAGCCGCTGTTTTATTTTTGCACCCAATACATAAAACTGATGCCTATAGAATAGGTGCTCATGGTCATCTACTCTGGCAACTACAATCTATGAGTCTGCCTAGTGAAATAGGTTGCCCTCTATATCTCGAGAATGGTGACATTACACAACACATTACAAATCTGTTTCCGAGGAAATCATTCAAAAAGTGCACGGCATGATTCTCGCTGATCGAGGCCATAGGTGTGTCGACCGGAACGGCTATTTATATTTTACATAATGAGTTGGCGCTGAGAAAATTGTCGGCCCTATGGGTGCCACGATTGCTCACAAGTGGATGCGGCTGTTAACTTCGAAGCAGGGTTGGAAGCAATTTAAGCGAGCTCCGAAGGGATTTCTCCGTTGATGAAACCTAGGTTCATGATTACACACCAGAAACTAAGCAACAATCAAAACAATGGATTTCTCCCTGTGAATCTGCTCCAAAGAAGGCGAAGACAGTCCCATAGGCTGGAAAGATCAAAGCGATAATTTTTTGGGATGCGAAGGGCGTCATCCTCACCGATTTTTTAGAAATAGAAGTGAGTTAGTGGATCGCTTTAACAAAAAATTTAAGGAGATACGGCCACATTTGTCGAAAAAGAAGGTGCTGTTTCATCACGATAACGCACCAGCACATTGATCCGGAGTTGTTGCCGCCAAACTGCATGAATTGCGTTACGAATTGCTGCCGCACCCCCCCTATTCACCCGATCTGGCTCTCTGCGACTTTTTCTTGTTCCCTAACATAAAGAAATGGGTCGCGGGAAAAAATAAATCCTATGCTTTGTAGAGGCGTTAAAAAATGGCCGGAGGGTTGGGTTTTAGAAGTGTATCTTTCTAAAAAGGGTCTATTATGAAAAAAAGGCCACTTATTATCTAAAATAATGAGGAAGGTTGTCTCTATGCATCTTTAGCCGCATCCAATATTGAAAGATCGTGAGCTTAACCTGCGGCGCAGTGGTTTATACGTTATTTAGTATAAATGTAAGAGCTTAAACATTCGACGAGTATTACTCAACTTAACTGAATAAATGCTTACCGCACATCTAATCGTAAAACTTTCTTTCAGTGTGTCTTCAAAAACCAATACAAAATCATAAACAAATATATACAAGCGCAAGTCATGGCTTGTCAAGCAACAGAAAGAACCTGTGGAAATAAATTTCATCGCAAACAAGACTAAAATTATAAAAAATTGCCCTGTGCAACAAATTCAAAAAACTGGTGTGCCCAGTCAAGCCAGCCAAAGCAAAAGCAAATCGCGGCAACGAGCGTTCATTTGAGCTGTGGGAGGTGGCAAAAGACGGACAAAGTAATGGCATTGCGGCCGTGGTGCGGTCGGTCGGCAGTATTGACAGCGCCTTCACTGGTCTCACGTAGCCATAATATGTACTTATTCCGAAATGGGACGGCAGCAGCCGCTGCAAACATTGTCGTTCGGTAGAGTGTGTGTCTATGAGTCCTAGGCAGCAGCAGCGTTAGCAACATGAGCGCACAAGGGTGCGTTTTCAAATCGCAACGGGATTTTTACATTATATGCTGAGCTGTGCATTGTGTGCACAGTATATGTATGTATGTATGTGGGGGTATACACCTACTTATACACATACACATGCTAATATATGTGTTCAGCTGTAGTGCATAAGTACTATGCGGCAGCCACCAACGCGGTGGTGAGGTTGTGAGGTGGTGAAGTGGTGTTGGTGATAATGGTGGCTCTAGGATGTCAGTGCGCCAGCGGCGTCAATGGACCAAAATAATGAGTGTGGGATGGCGTTAGTGAAAGCGGTGGCGCGTGTTTCGTTCGCTTGTTTTGTGGGTTGCAGTTTGAAATGCGAATAAGTTTTTAAGTGGTCGCTCGTGCAATGGTTGAAGCACGCGCGAGTAGGGCTGAGGCTACTGAGTTGGCCGCTCGCGCACTGGCTGTCTTCCTGCCTGCCTGGCTGTCTAGTTGGGACGGCTGATCGGTCTCAGGCAGCAACACTGGTTCATTCGTCAGGTCTTGCTGGCAGCTTGGCGCTGGGGTGATACTGATTGGGCAGTGGGTAAGTAGTTGGTTAGGTGAAGGAGAGGTTGAGTGGGGTGGGTGTGGTAGGGCTGCTGCAGGATTTTTATGCTGTATTTCAGGCTCTTGTTACTAGCTGCCATTATGATTTTTAAAAGCCATTTCAGCGTGAGTTTTTTGCTTTCCTCTTTCTTGTTTTTATTTTCCGCTCTTTGTCGTTGTTTTTTTTTTTATTTTTTGTTTGCATCTCATTGAAAACTGTGAATTTTTATAATAAGCACTTTTTGTGTACTGCTGCTGCTGCAGATTATTGTCGATGATTGTGATTGCGTTTTATGTACTTTTCCTACGATTTTTTTATTCTGTTTTGCCATTTTGAATTGCTTTGTTGTAATGGCTGAATACTAACCAGAATATGAATGGAGGCGGAATTTGTTGCCGTAGCAAGAAACGCGTATTAAAATTAAAACAAAAAATATCATTCCGAAGTCGCACCGTTTGCTTTAGGGACAAAATACCAACCAATTCAATTAATTTCAATTCTTTATTTTATGTAGTGAATCTGATTATATTTTCATTTTAATAATTTCTATCACTCAATCAAAAAAGCTTTAGAAATTTACATTAATCTTGACCTGTTATGAGAAGTTGCTTATGATTCCATTATGAAGATATACGCATCTTGTGCGATAATCAGATTAAAAGCTTAGTGATGAATCATAAATCGTCAGACTAAATTAAATTTTCTGAATAAAACTGATCGAAGGAACTTTGTCACTTTGGGAGCACGCATCAAATTCAAGGCAAGATCCTATTTTACGGTCACTTCTACTTCGAAGCTCTAGAGACAGTAAGTATGTTTTTTCCAGAATGAACAATGCAATTTGAACACTTCTGGTGAATTACAGAAATATGTTTTCCTGCTGCTTATACATTACAGTACATTCCAAGGAAATCTGCCCTAAGAATACAAGAAAAATTCCCACTCAAGATCGCACCTATAGCAATGCCAGTCTTGAAACCCAACGTAGAATCTCTCTTGCCAACAAGTGCTACTTAGGACTAAGTAGGCAGCTGAGCAGTAAAGTCCTCTCTCGACGAACAAAACTAACACTCTAGAAGGCTCTCATCATGCCCGTCCTAACGTATGGCGCAGAAGCGTGGACGATGATAAGATCCGACGAAGCGACGCTTGGAGTGTTTGAGAGTAAGATTTTTGGTCATTTGTACGTTGCGACGGCGAATATCGCAGGCGACGATATAGAAATAGCCCAGCGAATAAAGATCCAGCGGCTACGTTGGCTGGGTCATGTCGTTCGAATGTATACAAACGCTCCGGCTTTGAAAGTATTCGATGCGGTACCAGCTGGTGGTAGCAGAGGAAGAGGAAGACCTCCTGTGCGTTGGAAAGATCAGGTGGAGAAGGACTTGGCTTCACTTGGTGTGTCCAGCTGGCGCCGGTTAGCACGCGTAAGCGGTTATCGTACGAATTAAGAAGAACATATTCGTACTCTGACAACACCAGATGTGTTCTTGTTCTGCTCAATATTGTTGATGATTGTAGACTAAAAACTAACAGTTGCAAGGTGTGTTCACGACGGGAATGGCAACAGAGAAGCAACAAAAGTTTTCCTGTATGAACGCGACCTTACTCATAGATACTAATATTAGAGAAGAGAGATAGCAGCATTGAAAATAGTGAGTAATACCAGTTTTGTGAGGCATAACCACACTCGCTAGCAGCGAATCTTTCTCAAATGCTTTTACATGCAAATTTTTCGTAAAGCGACAATTTTGATCCGGTTAAGGGTCGAACGGGAATACAATAAATAGTTGTTCTAATTAGAATAGAATTACATTACCTAGATTAGGTTAAACTTGGCTGATCCTGTAGATCGCACATAGATCACAAATTGATCCCTAGTGATACCAAGTGTTTGTATGGGAAGTTTAAGAACTTTATATTTTGTCTTTATTACACAGTTTAGATAATTTTAGTAGGTTGCCAATTATTGGATCTGCCAGGCTTTCTAAGGTTGAAAATGATGCAGAATCTAAGCCCTTTATTCGTGTTTTGCTCAGTGCAGGGCAGTGGCAGAACAGGTGTTCCAGAGTTCCTCTCGCGTAAACTTCGTCACATATTGTGCAGGTATCGTTCTGTACTAGCTTCAGTTTGACCGCGTTCAATTGAGTGAGACAGCATCCAGTCAACATCCCCATTACAAGTTCACAGTCTTTTAAGGGAAGGAGATAAAATATAGTTTTCAGACATGCGTAGCAAGTTGAGGTGTACTTCTATTAGCTCTCCGATGCATTACCAAATAACCTTATTCTGTTATCACTGTGCAACAATTCAATAGGTAGCCGACATACTGCTAGACCTAAAACTTTTGAAAGTGCCGTATTATCTCTTGCGCATCATCAGAAGCTATTTCAGCAACCGTATTCTACAGTACGATACTAATAATGGGCCAAAAAGTTACTGGTGGGGTCCCTCAGGGATCGGTCGTTGGGCCAATACTTTGGAACGTTATGTACGACGGGGTCTTAAAATTGAAACTCCCCGATAAGGTAGATATCGTAGGATATGCTGATGGTAGCTGTAGACAAGCGGCTAGATCAGTTGGAAGCAAAATGTAACGGTGCAGCAGCGTGAGTACAGCAATGGCTCGGTAATGCGGGCTTGGAGCTGGCAGCCCAGAAAACAGAGGCGTGCGGAAGTAAAAAAGGATTATGAGGATCCCGGTTGGCGGACATGAAGTATTCTCACAGGAGGCGATGCTCGACACGAGCCTAAACTTCAAGTCACCATTTGGCAGCAGTTAATTATAAAGCAGCGGCGGCCAATGGCGCACTCGTAAGAATTCTGCCTAACATAGGTGGCCCGCAAGGAGAAAGGAGATGACTCATATCGACTGTGATGAACTCTATCGTATTATATGCAGCGCCGATATGGGCTGAGGCTAAACATAGCCATATGTTTGAGCTAGTTCGCATCCACAGACGCAGCGCACTACTTACTGCATGCGCTATAACGGGTGATTTTTTAGCTAGTTTCGTGTTTTGTTTCATTGTCAAACATCTTCAGTTTCGTCTATAATTTAACCATGAATCGTCTTACAAACGGACAACGCTTGCAAATCATTGAATTTTATTATAAAAATGCGTGTTCTGTTAAGAAAGTTTATCGCGCACTTCTTCCGTTTTATGGTCAGTTTAATCGACCCATTGAAGCGGCTATTCGAGCTATTGTGACTAAATTTAAAACCAAATTTACATTATTGGACATCAAACCACCAACACGCTTACGTAGAGTGCGAACTGAAGAAAATATCGTAGCTGTATCGGCCAATTCGATTCGTCGCCGTTCGTAGCAATTGGGCCTCTGTTACTCAACAACGTGGACAATTTTGAAATACAGCTGGTGCAAGAATTGAAGCCGAACGATCTACCGCAACGCAGAATTTTTGGTGAATGGGCTCTTGGAAAGTTGGCCGAAGATCCACTTTTTTATCGAAAAATTGTGTTCAGAAACGAAGCTCATTTAGGGATCAATGGGTATGTAAATAAGCAGAATTGTCGATTTTGGAGTGAAGATCAGCCAGAAGAATTGCAAGAGCTGCCAATGTATCCAGAAAAGGTCGCTGTTTGGTGCGGTTTATGGGCTGGAGGTATCATTGGACCGTACTTCTTCAAAGATGCTGCGAATCTTAACGTAACTGTGAATGGTGAGCGCTACCATGAAATGATATCCAACTTTTTTTTGCCCAAAATGCAAGAGCTTGACTTGCATGCCATGTGGTTTCAGCAAGACGGTGCCGCAAGCCACACAGCACGCGTAACAATGGTCTTGTTGAGAGGCGAGATCGGTGAACATTTTATTTCACGTTCGGGACCTGTCAATTGGCCACTCAATTCGTGCGATATAATACCTTTAGATTATTTTTGTGGGGCTATGTTAAGCTCATGTCTATTTAGACAATCCTGTTTCAATTAACACATTGGAAGACAACATTAAAGCATTTATATGTGAGATACCGGCCGAAACATTAGAAAGAGTATGCCAAAATTGGACTAAGCGGATGGACCATTTGAAGCGCTGTTGTCATCATCATTGTTGTTGCGGTTGCGGTCATCATTTGCATGAAATAATCTTCAAACATTAAATTATATGAACTGTACTATCGATTTAAATAAAAATTTCATGCATTTTTCTGAATTTTACGTTTGTTTTTTGAAAAACTTTCCTATAGCTCTTAAAAAATCACCCTTTAGCACGGTATCAGATGACGCAATATACGTTGTTGCTAGAAAGGCACCAGTGGATATTCATGCGATGGAGTTGTATCGCCTCTATGGAGTAAACGGAGGGAAACCGACGGTAGCAGAAAAGGCGGTAGAAAGAACGCGATTGATGGTCGAATGGCAAAGAAGATGGGATGAGTCAACCAAAGGCCGGTGAACTTACAAACTCAAACCAAACCTTGAAGGGTGGATGAGTAGGAAGCATGGCGATATTGACTACTACCTAACTCAGATACCCACCGGACACGGCTGCTTCCTTGAATATCTACACCGTTTCCAGCTGGCTGACAGCCTTCTTGCCCGAGTTGCTGGAATTCAGTCGAGACCGCAGAACGTGTGACCTTTCACTGCAGACGTTTCAGTGAAGAACTAGCAATGTCGGCGAAGGCATTCGAACACCCGCCATCCCACGCAAGATTTGTCCAAGATATGCGCTTGACCATAACTAAATAGGACGCCGCAAAAACGTTCGCGGCAACAGTGACTGGGAAATGAAAGCCCAGAGACGAAAGCACGTTGCAACAGCAGCAACAACAGCAGCAGCAGCAGTAGAAGCAGAAAGATAGATTAAGTGTGCAATTCTATTAAAATATTAAATTAATTATGTAGCAAGGCCAGCTAGATAATTTCTTACGTAATTTACTTAATCCAGCTAAGTCATAGTTCGACCGTTTTGGGAGAAAAGGAAGAAAAAAGAAGAAAAATACAAAATACAAAACAACCTTATAAATATAAAGTCTATTTGTTTATTAGAAAGTTTTTTTGTACCTTTGCTAGCAGGTGGACAGTGGAGATAAACTGTTTTAGACAAACCGACGACAGACACAGACGCTTGAGTCAAGCACGCACAACAGTACCAAACTGAAGACAAGACAATAGTTTGTGAGCATCGGACTATTGCATATTCTCCGATATTTCATTCCCCCCACAACCGCTTTCGAAAACAGTGGGAGGAGTGAATACTATCGATGGCGTAAAATCTCCATACGCCCACAGGAGCGGAACCTGGACGCAGGAATCTGTTGTGTCAATAGACATAAACGCGGCTCCACCTTGAAGAAATGCTAACGCGGTTCCAGGTGAGGAGGAGGAATGTTATAGTGGTAGTGGGAGCATGCCCCACATACCATTGGTGTGACGGCACCTTTGATGATGTTTCAGATATTTTGATTCACAGCATGGCTAAAGCAAAAAAAAAAAGGTTGCCGATGTAGTTTTATATCGATGGATGTGTGATAATTAAACTTAGAACCTCAATCAGTGCCTCGTTCGAAACATTGTTGAAAGTTGCAGTTATATCATGAGGGCTCCAATCGCGTATTCACTGTAATGCATTGCCCTATTTACAGTATCACTTTATGTAGAGCTGTTTCAGTGGACTTGACTTTCGTGTAAGCGTGTTGATACGTAGCGTATGCATACGTTTTTTGCTAATCCTAGATACCTCTTTCTATAAATTTGAAAAAATTGAATAATCCAGCTGTTCAGTGTTAGTCAACATAAGCTAGTGAATTGCCCAAACGTTACTGCAAACTGAAAAAATTGTAGGCACTACTTAGTGAATTGCATTACTGATCTAATATCCTGGCCAATTGCTCATATGAGTACAAGTAAGCGGATATAAATTTTTTCGAAATAAAATTAATAAAGGATTATTTCGTGTACAGGATTTTCTTTCTAACGTGCCAATGGAATCAAGACATTGTTGCGTATTTCTTCGAGATAATATTTCCTGTAGGAAATATTTGTTAGGTATCTTCAAATCTTTATATTTTAGGAGAAACGACAGTAGAAATTATCCTGGAAGAAAATTAATGTGTAAATGAAATTATTTATAAGCATTTGAGTAGCAATGCTGTAACCCAGTTTTTCATTTTATCATTAATTTAATATTTTAAAGAACTTCCAAGTTAAGGACTAAATTTACAATAAACAGTGGATGTATACAGCTAAAAAAATATATTTACTTTTCAATTTCGTCCTTCTTGCTGTTTTACAAAAAAGTATACGCAACGGATACTCTAAAAAATCTATATTAAAAATCTACTACCCGATTGATGCTGATTATTTCTTCCTGTATACATTAAAGAATTTTTTTGTGATCTTTTAGTCCCAGTCCCGAGTTTTCTGATGCCCGTCACATAGTTTTTGTAGAGAAGCACTACACTTCTATCTCGAAACCGATTAATTCTAATTTGGTAACGTAGTTACCGGCATGGTAATTATAAATATTGTGTTTTTAATTAAAAGTCTAATTTAATTAAAGTCTAATTCCTAGTCAAATTATTTCTTCTACCATCATCAAGGTGATCAAGTTCCAGAGCAGCCATAGTTGGGCACTTCATACGTATACGGAGAAACTCCTTTTCCTTCTGTGGAAACCTTCGAACTTAGCGGCTGCTAAGCTCGTCGAACAGGCGTCGAATAGTCAGGTAAGAAGCGTTTCTCTTACCAGTAATAACTTCTAAACCATTTCAATTCTTACTTTACTCTCCATTTGGAGGTGATCGAAAACTATATTGCCTGCATTTGAAAGTCTTTAACATAATTTAATTTTCCCCAAGTTACTTCTTCATTCATACGTGTGTATGTGTGTAGGCATGTATATTTATAGCCTTATTTAATGTAAATTAGTTATTTTACGAGCGAAGTGAGCTTAAGAAGCGTTTTATTAAAAAAATAGTTTTCCTTTCTCCACAACATAATTACGAGCACCTTTGATTCCGCTTCATTCGTCTTATGCATCTAGCAACTGAGCAATGGATGCCCTTTCTCACCCTGCCCCAATCTTTTTTCAATCCTATTTAGTTGGCGTTCGCACCGTTCATGCATACTTTGCGCCTTCATCTTGTGGCCTGCTGGCCATTTTCATCTCAGAAATGTTTTCTTATAATAAATGAAGGAAAAATAATTTCTCTTGTTATCCTGCCTCTGGCACAAATTGAGCAGAAAATGCCTAATAAAGCCTGACGGCTGAAGTATGGGCACATCGCTGGCAACCTCACCACTCATTTCATGAGAGTCGTGGTTAATGACGGCAAGAGCGAAGGCAGGACGAGGGCGAGGGCTTTGGTGATGTTAGAAACGAGGATGGTGGCCATGCTGATGACGCTAGACGTCCCAACTGTGGCGAATTCGCATCAGAATAGGTAATTTTCGTTTCAATTTAACATTTTTTGCTCATTTACTTTTTAATTTGAAAATTGAACTTTTTCACGGAAATTTTTTAGCAGCTTTTCATGTTCATTTTCCATTTCCCATTTAGCATAGTCCTCTACGCTTTGAACGTCCTCAACGTCGCTGACTTTTTCTTGGCATCCGGTCGTGCCAGTGGCATTAAACTTTCGCTATTGTATGCATTTCTAATGGTTCGGTTCGCTGTTAGTTCGATTTGGTTGGCTGGTCAGGCGAACAAGTGCTGGCTGTTGTGAGCGGGCATGGGCATGGACGCAACTACTCGTGGCCACCTGACAAGTTGACAGGTGGTGGAAGTCACCAAAGATATGAACAAAAGAATTAAATTTGAAGCAGAATGTATTCAGATTTCCATTTTCAATTACCACACTTAGTTTTTCTGGACGAGCAACGTCTCATACATATCCAGGTGTATACGTGTGTGTCGCTATGTATGCGCATACCAAATTTTCTTCGCCTGTGAAATGAGGGTCTAAGAAAAGTAATAATAAATAAAACACTAATTTTGACAATTTCAATTTAATGAGCTCATTAGCGACGATTATACGAAGCGCTGATAGCAAATTTTCAAAATAATATAAAATTTTCATTTTGATAGTTCATAAGAGGCTAGAAAGCATTTTCCTTTTATCAAATAGGGATATCGTCCTCTCTTTTGCATGATAGTTGGGTATACAAAAAGTTCCCACTGAAGCTTAACACTGAATACTAAATACCTCTTATCATTTATAGACTCTATCGGAAATATTAGTTATTTAGAAGAGCCCAGTGAGCCAGGGAGTTCATTTAAAAATCATTAAATGTATACCAAGAGGAACTTGGCGTTTGTTGTTGTTGTAGCAGCCGAAGCTCTGCTTCACTAGGTGGAGCCATTGAGCTTATCAGACGGAAAGCCAATGAAACTGCGGTTTCGAGGGGGTCTTAGCAAGATTGGGGCAGATGAATTGGTTTGAGTTGGAATGCAGAGTGGTGATTAGTACAGTGTGCGGGCTGTTTAAAAATTGGACTGTCGAAATATAATATATTCTGGATAAGTATGAGATCCAGAAAGTAGTTGTTCTAGGATTTCAAGAGTCTCACACGAAAATTCGAGAATCTACTGTTATATGGAAGATGGATTTTAACTGGTGTATGGTAAAATATGTCAAACTTTCCTGACAGTACATGAAGTGCTCAAGACGAGAAATATAAATAGGAACTCCCGTACGTGGTTGTTTCAAGAGTGAAGTGTCTAAAAAAGCCATGGCAAAAAAAAAATTGTTTAATACCAATGCGATAATTTCGAAGCTCAAGACTCCCGCTTCATTATACTAATATTCATAACAGAAAACTTGTTAAATTTCAAATAAGCAGTTTAAAATTTGAGTGGAAGTTTGCTATTTTTTTAAGAATTTCCCGTTCGACAAATGAATAAATAAAAAATAAGAAATACAAAAAGTTTAACACGAAAAATATTATTAATATTAAAAAAATAGTCACGCACGTAGTGATGCCGTGATTCAGCGGTTCCCCCCCAAGGGCCAGAGTCAATCGGGATCAGTTCCGTAGGAATCATGAATTGGATTAGCGATTATGTATGCAATTCATATAAAGAGCGATGGTCCGATCTAGAACGTTGCAGAACTGCAAAGTGTTTTGTGACAAGTGCGAACAGAAAACCGTCAAACTTTCTACTAAAACTTGGAAGGAAAGACGTTCGGTTGATGGTCGGTATTATTACAGGACACAACCCATGGAGTAGCACATAGCCACCATTGGAATCATTGAGGACGCAGATAGCACTGAGCACTTTCTCTGTGAGTGCCCTGCCTTTGCTAGAGCTAGGCTAATGAGTTTTAGCTTCCGATGTCGTGAGAATGCGTAATAATCTGGAAAATTCTCACAGGACTAACTACCTTTATCTCTGTCTCTATTCTTTTCTATCTCTTTCTCTGATACTTTTCTCCTTTCCCCCCTGACTATCTACCCTCTTTCCAGAGCTCTAAATACAACGGGCTTGAGTGTTTTAGGAGCCATCAAATCTCTTGCTGCTCCTTGGCTCGACCAATTCAAATTTCAATTTCAATGCCTTAGTATGCCTATGTTGCGGGTTTTGTGAGAGAATATTTTTAATGCACATTTAATAGTAATCTTACTCAAAAATAGTTCTGAAATAAAGCTGTATAAAACATATCTCATATGTTACTCATCTTATGATATTTAACTTAAATTTAAGAAAATTCTAAATACATAGTTTGTTTTTTGACACCTTTCGTTTTGGTGGCTGCACATTCGTATGTGTTGGAACTTTTGAAATAAATTTTAAAACTAAAACAAAATACTTGATTTAAGTTTTTAATTTATTTATTTAATTTTTACGCAATCAAAAGTGGAAGTTTTAGTTTTAAAGTGGAAGTTTTAAAGTTTTTGCAATATGTATACAATTTTATTAATGCCTTTCTGTTTTTGCCCTCTGATATACGTTTATTTTAAACAAAATTCTAGTAATAAGTTGCCACTAATTTACAATGCAAAACAATATTTAGCTATAAAATTTCAACGAAACAGTAAGAGCCGTTTTATGTGTATAAAAGATTTACTCCTTTCAAAACTTTTAAGACACATTCTTGTTGTCAGCAATGGGCTTCGCCGAGCCATGGGATTGCTGCAAGCTGTTCTTTTAATTTTGAAACTGGCTTGAATCTATCGGGTGGACTTCATCACAACGATAAGTGGCCGTTTTCCAATAACGAGTTAAAAATCGCTGCGTTGATGGCTCATTGCTTCCTAAAAATAAAATCACTTATTTATTTTGTAATTTCTACAGTCTCACACACAAAATATTGTTGTTGGCCTGGTGCCATCACCAGTAATGAATTCGCCTTGAAGAATATTTAACAAGGTCGTCGTAGCCGAATGGGTTGGTGCGCGACTACCATTCGGAATTTCGAATCTCCGTGAAAGACCAAAATGAAGAAAAAGTTTTTTCTAATAGCGGCCGCCTCTCGGCAGGCAATGGCAAACCTACGAGTGTATTTCTGCCATGATAAATCTCCTCATAAAAAAAAAATTTGCCGTTCGGAGTCGGCTTAAAACTGTAGGTCCCTCCATTTCTGAAACAACATCAAGACGCACACCACAAATAAGAGGAGGAGCTCGGCCAAACACCCAAAAAGGGGGTACGCCCGAATTATATATACGAGTATATGTAGAAGTGACAACCCAGTCGAACTCTCTCGTACCTGACTATTCTGCCATGTATGTGTAAACAAAGAAATTAACCCTTTCTGATGCATGTACCATTTTTTACTAAAGCTCAATATCATTTGAAATGAAAGTGCTTTAATACATGAAAATATTTAAAATTTTCTTAAAATCAGCTGCGTTTTAGTAGTTATCGCCTTTTCGTTGCAATACATATTCTTCAAAAAAATTTACACACTAACACATTCATTTAAAAACCTATTCTAGTAATTTGTTTTTTACCTTTAACGTTTTTATACGCTTAAATTTTTGACCATTGCATTTGTTATTCAAATACTGAATTCTAAGGTATATTCGACACCCATAAAAACTGTTTCAGCTAATAATGTTTCGCAGTGCGAAAATTCATTATTTCCATTAAATTTATTAAAAAGTATTTGCATATTTTTATATTCACAGGGAGTTCAGGGTTAGGTTTTGTCAGACCGTTATTTAAAATTTGATCTATCTATGCATAAGAGGAGATTTTCTTGCAGTTCATTCCCCATAAATGTTTGCGGAATGCTGCGGGAGTGATAGTCCTGTACTGGATATAAATTCCGGTCGCTAAAGTAGAACCGACTAGCGCAGGAAATTTTCTATCCGTATGGGGTAAGGGATAATAAACTCATTTTCATATATATTGAAGCCCCTACCTGGCACACCACTCACTCGCCGAGCTCATAATTTAATATTGAAATGAAAAAATTAAAATTACGAATTGTAAAGCGTTAAAAGTTAACATTTTCATTCGCAGCCTAAAAGAGAGAAATGACTTATACGTATGGCGGAATAGTAAACGTGAAGTAATAGGCAGCTTCAAGGCGCATTCATTAAAGATGGTGGCATTAGATCAACAACAATGTATTGGCATAAGAAAGTAAAAAAGTCTGAGTGAAGCTGTGCAATTTGCAGAAAAATGTATACTGTAAAGGCGTAGGGTTGATCCAAGTGCTAGCAGTGTTCCACTTACCCGTCATTCTGGAGTATGCGAGATTCATTTTAATTTTTAAATTTTTCCGTTTTTTGGAAGGGATGATTGAAGTGTTTAGTGCTAAATTTATTGATGGAACTATAAACTTCTCTGAACAGCCATGAAGTAGACCTTCCAATAAATGTGAAAAATCTATTTTTTAAATGCAGAATGCAGTTCGATGCTATTGGGCGCAAACTCACGTCAACCAGCTTTTGAGAGGTGTCCATTGAAAGGAGAGAACTTCTTCTTATTAGCTTTGGTATAGAAAAAATTAACCGCTCAATGGAGATGCTTGGTTAATAGAGGTGATCATTGGAATAGATTACACTGAACATGGTATTCTCTAAAAAACTTTGTAAATCTCTTAAATCGATTAATTTAAATACATTTTTTTTTACAATATACTCTAAGCATGCATCTTGCCTTTGTCGCAATCGACTTTCTTGATATGGATCTCATGGACTTAATTGTGTCGCTTTGTAAAATAATTTTACGCTTTCGGTAAGTTCTTGTACGTAGAAGTACTGTTGCAAAATCTTTTTTAACTAAATTCATAGGTGGTTTTTACCTAAAGCCATGGGAGTGTTTTGAAACTGTAGTTGAACCTCTTATCTTCATATACCTTTATGTTGTCGCAATTAATAAATGGATTTAGAATATCGTATTACTTTTAATAGACAATAACGTGTGCCAATAAAGTAGCTAGACAAATTTTGATTAAAAATAAAAAACCATACTACTGTTCAAAATTGTTTAATTTTTTTTATTTATAAAACATAAAATTACACAAAAAAAGCATTACTTGTATAGTTCTAAAGGACCATGGTCTTCTATTTTCCGAAGCTTTGATTTGATACCTCCAATCATCTTTTGGACGACGTTCATGTCCACTTTCCTTGCACATAATTTGATCCTGTTCTTCTGCTGTTGATTTGATTTAGCTTCCCAGCCATCTTCGTACACTTTCTGGCAAAGTAGAGTCCAACAATTTTCAATTGGTCTGGCCTTTGGGATGTTTGGTGGGTTAGCACATTTCGGAACAAATTTTATATTATTTTCTCACATCCACTCTAAGGTCTTTTTAGCATAATGACTACTTGCTAAGTCAGGCCAAAAGATGTAATTACCATCAGAATGCTCGGATTTGATAAATTTTTTAAGTTTTGTAAGGCATTTTTGAATGTAAATGTCACTTCTTATGGCAGGAGCTGTGGAATCTTGAAGATAAAGTTGAGAGAGTCCTTTGGAAGATATGGCAGCCCAAACTAAAACTTTCGGTTCAAATTTAGCTTTAGGAGCAAACTTAATATTATCAGGAGTATTCTCTATGTTGTTTGTATAAAATCCACAGTTTTGGTCTCCGTTATTCCAAGCAAACGTAAAATATTTCTCATCATCGAGAATCACCTCAACATCGCCAACAAAATAGCTACGGCGGAGCAATCTACATTTCTTTGGTATTTCTTCTAGTTGTTTATCACTATATTTTGGAACCGTTACCCTTTTGTGATAATTAATACCACTTTTCAACAAATTTTGACGTACAGTCTCTTTAGAAATACCAAACTTTCGACCTAACTTGCGGTTTGATGCACCTTTTTTGTCAATAGCACCTTTTTGCAGTTTTTTTAATTGTTTTGCGTTCAGAACTTTTGGGCGACCTGATTTTTTCACTCCTGAGGGAGCTATCCCACTATCAAAACGTTTAAAAATTGAATACATTGTTGAACGTGTAATATTTTCCAGAAGAAAGTGTTGCAAAACCTCTTTTTTTGAATGCTGTCCAAGCATGTCATAAATGCGTTGACGTAAATGGTCTTGGTTTGCGACCTTCATGATAAAAAATTAATTTAAATAATTTTTTAATTAAAGGCCATAAACTAATAAATAATTTAAGGATTAAATGAAAAAGATATTATTCACCACTCTTAGGTTCTAATAAAAAGGTATTTGTCCAGCTACTTTATTGGCACACGTTATATATTTGGCAACTAAAAGTATCATATCACCATACCAGCATGGTTTTATTACAGGTAGGCCTACATAATCCAATTTAGCTGTTTCCACTGAATACTATTTTGCAGCTTTTTCAGCAGGGCAACATGTCGACTGCATATACGAGTATACTAAGTTTTCAAAGGCGTTCGATCAAGTATCGCAAACGATTTTAGTTTAGGAGTTTATCTATCCTATGTCTGGGGTTCCACTCAGTTTTCCTAGATTGCTTGCGATCTTACTTACATATGTAATAGAAATTGTGTAGTTTCTGTTGATGGTGCCTCGTCTGCTTCTTCTCTGGTGCACCTCAAGGTAGTATATTGGGTCACTTGCTTTTTGTTTTATTTATTAATGGCATATGTATTTACTTGTTTTTCTTTTGGCTACTTTCTTCTGTATGCGGATGATTAAAAACTATTTTCTATTATCTCAATCTCGGGGGACTTGCATGTTTTAAAATCGCACATTCAAAACTATGTTAACTAACATCATTCTTACTTGTTGTAACATCGGCGAGTATATACTTCAATCTGTTGAAGAATTCTAAGGTCTAGAGGTTGTTAATCGAATCACGTTTTATATTTCTAAATCTTATAGACTTTATTCTATCTAAAGCGCACTTCGTTCTTGGCTTTATATGAAGGAATAGCTCGAACTTTGCAGATCCTTATAATCTTAAGTTGCTATGTACTTCTTTTGTTCATTCTACATTGGAATAAGCCGTTTTTATTTATATATATGACATATATATATATACATATATATATATATATATATGATATATATATATATATTTATATATTGAACGAACCATATAAATCTCGCCTTCTTGTTCTTTTTCTTTCTCGTACTAACCAACGCTAGTTGGACACACCAAGTGAAGCCAAGTCGTTCTCCAACTGATCTTTCCAACGCAGAGGAGATTTTCCTCGAATACTTTTAGGGCTGGAGCGTTTGTATCTATTCTGACGACATGACCCAGCCAATGAAGCCGTCGTAAAACTCATACAGCTCATCGTTCCATCGCCTGCGATACTCGCCGTCGCCAACGTGCAAATGTCCACAAATCTTGCGCAGAATCTTTCTTTCAAACACTCCAAGGGACGCTTCGTAGGATGTTGTCATCGTCCAAGCTTCTGCGCTATACGTTAAGACGGGCATGGTGAGAGCCTTATAGAGTGTTAGTTTTGTTCGTCGAGAAAGGACTTTACTACTCATTTGCCTACTTAGTCCAAAGTTCTTCGTTCGATTTCAAGGCTGATATTGGTGTCGGCGTTAGTGCTGGTTCTTAGATAAACGAAGTTTTCAGCAGTGACGTGGGTTCCGATGCGCGACTGCATTCACAGTTTGTTTGATGACTGGTTTCGTTTTGGTCGTTTTGTCCTCGTTTCCCATCAGACCCATTCGATTGGCTTCTTTATCCAGTTTGGAAAAGGCAGAACTTACAGCGCGGCTGTTAAGACCGATGATATCAATATCATCAGCATTCGCCCACACTTGTACGCTCTTTTACAAAATTGTGCCTGAGCGATTAAGTTATGCGGCTCGTATCTCGAGCATCTCTCCAACATCAGGTTAAAGAAGTCACACGACAGCGAGTCACCTTGTCTGAAACTTGCTTTGGTATCAAACGACTCTGGGAGGGACCAATTGTGACCTGGTATTGAACAACGTCATCTTGGATAGCCGTGTTAGTTTGGCGGGAATACCAAATTCATGCATCGCAGATGTTGGAAATGTCGGATGTAACCTTGAAATCGGCAAAAAGATGGTGCGTGCCGATTCTCATTTCATGGGTCTTTTTCAAGACTTGGCGTATTGTGAATATCTGATCGATGGTGGACTTTCCAGGTCTAAAGCCGCACTGATAAGGCCCAATCAATTGGTTGACGGTGGGCTTCAGCCTTTCCCACAGCACGCTCGCTAGAACCTTATAGACGATATTTAGACGACTAATTCTGCGATAATTGGAACAAATTGCAGGATCGCCCTTCTTATGGATTGGGCAGAGCACACTTAAATTCCAATCTCCAGGCATGCTTTCATCGGACCATATTTTGCATATGAGCTGATGACATGCATCTTACCAGCTCCTAGCCGCCATGTTTGAATAGCTCAGCCGGCAGTCCGTCGGTGCCCGCGGCTTTGTTGTTCTTTAGCCGCGTTATTGCTATTCTTACCTCACCCTGTTTGGGTAGCGGAACGTCAGTTCCGTCGTCAGCGATTGGGGTATCGGAGTCTTCAAAATTTCTGTAACATGCGCAGCTGCCACTATTTAACAAGTTTGAGAAGTGGAAGATGGTTCCATATGTAGAAGCCCACGCAAGTGAGGAAAGTCACTGATTGCCATTCACTTGGGAGTGATTGGAATGATTCTTCTGCATATGGTCCAAGCTGCTCACAACTTCCGGGTTTAGCCCAAGTATCCTCTGGGTAGCTCCCGAACATTCGTTTAAGAGCGAGCTAATGTGAGAAGGCGAAGCAACCAGAAATGAAGCCTTGTAATAGTTATTTATAATTGTACTTTTGTAAATAAATAAATAATTAGTAAGTGATATCCTCAGAAATGATTTCAATCATATATATATTTACCACAAAAAAATCGAATAATTGCAAGAAAGGTTAGCGTTTTTTTAAATTTCTGCCCTTTAGCTCTTTCAGAAAATAATAGAAGCTCACACTTCTAATAAGGCAGTGCTAAATCTTTCATACTGCTCTTATTACTTTACGTGCATAATTCCACTATGACTTCTACCCACCCCTCTTCTTGACAAAAAAAAAAAAAAAAAAAATGTTTGTCAAATGCATTTTTACAGTGAATATGTTTTAAATATCAAATTGCGGCGCTAGCTCTGTCGCCGTAGATAATTCACATTCAGTAAATAATTTTCTTGGCGCGACACCATGGCATGACCGTTTTGACTGGTGAGGAAGCAATTATTTTGCATATGTCCAAATAGTGTTCATTGTACATATATACGTATGTATGTATGCATGTGTGTCACACAATGTTATTATGCAAATATTTACATTTCAATGCAGTGCAATAATTTTCAACGATATTTTACTTTGTATTTATTTGATTTCATGGCTCAAATTTATAACGATCTTGTGTAAAAAGCCATGGCAACCAAAAGTAATTACCACGATTTTCAATGCAGCAACAATTAGTCAGGTTGTGGGCGGGAATATACATATAATACATTCATGAATTCATAGAAACCGCAAAACGAGCTCACTGTCCGTTCAGGCAAAGCGCATGCATTTGTAGCTATTAAAGTTTTGCATGGCGAAAAAGTGATACACAGCCACGTATGTACACACGCCGAACAACACCTCGTACTTTTTTAGCGATCATCTAAACATACCCCGTTGCAGCCAATAAAAAGTGTCAGAATAAACAAACAAAAACTCAATTTGCTTCCCCTCACAGTCGTGGAGAAAATTCGCAGCACAATAATTCATGCAGACAAACCTCCCCTTTGTTTATTGCAGAATTGAGCGGTTTCTCCGCTACTTACATGCTCCTCCTCTTCGAGGAGAAACGGCGGGGTTAATTTGAGTTGTGAACAGTTACAATGAGAGGATTTGAGTATGAGCAGCTATTATATTTGAGTATGGCTGGCTTACAATTACAATTACCTAGCTTTGAAGTTTTGCTATGCGTCGCTAGAGGGCGCAGAAGTGTGGTTTGTTCGTGTCTTTGCTACACAAATAGATGCAATCAGTGAATGGAAACAGGGAATAGTAATGATTCACTGGTGATGGGTTCAGAAGACGGTAATGGTAGTAAGATTTCTCACCAGTTCTAAATAGTTCCCTAGTAAGGCATTCTCGTTTATTCACCAGGGTAGGAAGTAAAATAAATTCAAGGTAACTTTTTTGGCTTTTGATATTGCACGAATAGAAGCGTAAGAGTCACAAGAATAGAAATAAACTTTATTCGTTATTGCTCGGCAATTCATGATGCTTTGAAATTTGTTTTATTTCAGCGTTTTTCCTTATAATTCTATATTAGAACATCTATATATCTAATTTCAGATCCTTTTATTTATTTATTCGATGTTATTATATATAACAAAGCATTCGAATCGAATGAACAGGTAATTTAGAAGACAAAATAAGAAATTTCACTTTGACGCACACGGAAGAGTTGAAGCGAAACTCGGTTTTTTGATTTTTGCAGTGGCATGCAGAGTCACATTTCTTCGTATGATTTTTTTGCCTTATGCCACAATTCCAAAAAAGAAAATAAAGTTCGGCAAAAATTTTAAGTTTGCATTATCTCAAAATTATTATAAATTATTGTGTAAATTATGAAAACAAGTTTGTTATAAAAAAAAAAACTATTTCTAGTTCGAAGGGTTTAATCTATCAAGACTATTGCTATCATAAGGGGGGTTACTCTATGGTCTGAAATATCTATTGCATCCCCTTTATAGACTCTGAAAATTTTTCTGAGACCAACTTCCCTAATAAATTTTGTCCTATATATTATGTACATCCCAGAGGGAATCGGGATTCGGACCAGGGGTTTTCTCTAAATCAACTATTTCATCTACAATATTTCCTTTAAATTGGCCATAAAAGAAAAACGGTTCGCGTCCGAAGAGGCCATCCAAAAGGCTTGTACCGACATACTGAAGGCCATTCCGGTCAATGATTGAAACACTATTTCGAAAAGCTTTAAGATTTCACAAAACAGTGTATCGAGACCAGAGGAGACTATTTTGAATAAATAAACTCGAAATTATCAAAACAAAACTCCTGTCGTTTCTATTTTATCTCTTCTTCTTCTTAATTGGCGCGATAACCGCTTACGCGATTTTGGCCGAGCTTAACAAAGCGCGCCAGTCGTTTCTTTCTCATGCTAACCGGCGCCAATTGGACACACCAAGTGAAGCCAAGTCCTTCTCCACCTGATCTTTCCAACGCAGAGGAGGCCTTCCTCTTCCTCTGCTACCGCATCGAATACTTTCAAAGCCGGAGCGTTTGTATCCATTCGGACGACATGACCCAGCCAACGAAGCCGCTGGATCTTTATTCGCTGCGCTATGTCTATGTCGTCGTAAAGCTCATACAGCTCATAGTTCCATCGTCTGCAATATTCGCCGTTGCCAACGTGCAAAGGTCCAAAAATCTAACGCAGAATCTTTCTCTCGAACACTCCAAGCGTCGCTTCATCGGATGTTGTCATCGTCCAAGCTTCTGCGCTATACGTCAGCATGATGAGAGTCTTGTAGAGTGTTAGTTTTGTTCGTCGAGAGAGGACTTTACTGCTCAGTTGCCTACTTAGTCCAAAGTAGCACTTGTTGGCAAGAGAGATTCTACGTTGGATTTCAAGGCTGACATTGTTATCGGTGTTAATGCTGGTTCCTAAATAAACGAAGTCTTTTACAACCTCGAAATTATAACTGTCTACAGTGGCGTGGGTGCCGATACGCGAGTGCGCCGACTGTTTGTTTGAAGATAGGAGGTACTTCGTTTTGTCCTCGTTCACCACCAAACCCATTCGCTTTGCCTCTTTATCCAGTTTGGAGAAGGCAGAACTAACAGCGCGGTTGTTAAGGCCGATGATATCAATATCATCGGCAACCGCCAACAATTGTACGCTCTTATAAAATATTGTGCCTGAGCGATTAAGTTCTGCGGCTCGTACGATGTTCTCCAACATCAGGTTAAAGAAAAAACACGACAGTGAGTCACCCTGTCTGAAACCTCGTTTGGTATCAAACGGCTCGGAGAGGTCCTTCCCAATTCTGACGGCGCTGCTGGTGTTGAGCAACGCCATCTTACATAGCCGTATTAGTTTTGCGGGGATACCAAATTCAGACATCGCGGCATACAGGTAACTCCTTTCCGTACTGTCGAATGCAGCTTTGAAGTAGACGAAAAGATGGTGTGTGTCGATTCTCCTTTCGTGGGTCTTTTCCAAGATTTGGCGTATTGTGAATATTTGGTCGATGGTAGACTTTCCAGGTCTGAAACCACACTGATAAGGTCCAATCAGTTGGTTGACGGTGTGCTTCAGCCTTTCACACAATACGCTCGCTAGAACCTTATAGGCGATATTTAGAAGACTAATCCCGCGGTAATTGGCACACATTGCAGGATCGCCCTTCTTATGGATTGGGCAGAGCACACTTAAATTGCAATCGGCAGGCATGCTTTCATCCGACCATATTTTGCATAGGAGCTGATG
This sequence comes from Anastrepha fraterculus, assembly GCA_037575425.1. Lineage (NCBI taxonomy): Eukaryota > Metazoa > Arthropoda > Insecta > Diptera > Tephritidae > Anastrepha > Anastrepha fraterculus. The sequence continues at coordinate 115,639 of JAYXIM010003653.1, forward strand.
CATGCACCTTACCAGCTCCTCGCCGCCATGTTTGAATAGCTCAGCCGGCAGTCCGTCGGCGCCCGCCGCTTTGTTGTTCTTTAGCCGTGATATTGCTATTCTCACCTCGTCATGGTCGGGTAACTGAACTACAATTCCGTCGTCATCGATTGGGGTATCGGGATCTTCACATTCTCTATGACATGCGCAGCTGTCACTGTTTAACAGGTTCGAGAAGTGTTCCCTCCATAATTTAAGATTGCTCTGTACGTCAGTCACCAGATCGCCGTCTTTGTTCTTACAGGAAAACGCCCCGGTCTTAAAACCTTCTGTAAGCCGCCGAACTTTCTGGTAGAATTTTCGGGCGTTGTTCCTATTGGCCAGCATCTCAAGCTCCTCGCACTCACGTATTTCGGCCTCTCGTTTCTTCTGTCGGATAATATGTCAGTCTTCCTTTTTCAGCTCTCTGTAGCGATCCCACATGGCTCGCGTTGCGCCCGATCGCAGCGTGGCTCTATAGGCGGCATCTTTTCTTTCTGCGGCAGCAGGACATTCCTCGTCGTACCAATTGTTTTTTCGGGCTCGCCGGAATCCGATTTCTTCTTCGGCGGCGGTACGTAGGGAACGAGAAATGTTGCTCCATTGCTCGCGCATGCCGATTTGTTGGGCAGTGCTTTCGGAGAGCAGGAGTGAGAGTCGAGTGGCGAATATTCTGGCTGTCTGTTGCGATTGCAGCTTTCCGTTGTAGGGAAGTATTTGCTTAGTTAGATGGGCGTTGTTTGTTGCACAGAGGCGGGTACGCAGTTTGGCTGCAACAAGGTAATGATCCGAGTCGATGTTGGGTCCTCGGATCGTACGTACATCTAATACACTAGAAGCGTGTCTTCCATCTATCACAACATGATCGATCTGGTTTCGCGTTTTTCGATCAGGAGACAGCCAGGTAGCTTGGTGTATCTTTTTATGCTGGAATCTGGTGCTGCAGACTACCATGTTTGGGGCCCCGGCGAAGTCGATCAGCCTCTGTTCGTTACCGGATGTTTCGTTGTGCAGGCTGAATGTGGGACCAAAAATTCCCTCCTTGCCCACCCTGGCGTTGAAGTCGCCAAGCACGATTTTTATGTCGTGGCGGGGGCAGCGCTCATAGGAACGTTCCAAGCGCTCATAGAAAGAATCCTCGTCCTTCTCTTCCGTCGGGGCGTGGGCGCAAATTAGCGAGATGTTAAAAAATCGCGCTTTCATGCGGATTATTGCGAGACGCTCGTCCACCGGAGTGAGCGACGATACTTGGCGACGAAGTCTCTCTCCCACAACAAATCCGACACCGAATTTGCGCTCCTTTACATGTCAGCTGTAGTAGACGTCGCAAGGTCCTATGGTTTTCTTACCTTGCCCCGTCTATCGCATCTCTTGGATGGCAGTGATGTCAGCCTTTACTCTCACGAGGATATCAACCGGCCGGGCAGAGGCACCTTCCCCATTAAGGGACCGGACATTCCAGGTGTATGCCCTCAAATCATATTCCTTATTTCGTTTGCAGGGGTCGTCATCAGTAAAGGCAGTTCTCATCCGAGGCTTTTTTAATCTTTTCATTGGGGGGATTTTTAAGTGGCGGGTCCCAAACCCAGCGCACAACCAGCTATCCTGGAATGCTTCGCCTTCTCACGTTAGCTCACTCCCGAACGGGTGTTCGGAAGCTAACCAGAGGATACGTGGGCTAATCCCGGACGTTGTGAGCTGCTTGAACCATATGTAGAAGAATCGTCCTGGCCACTCCCAAGTGAATGGCGATCAGTAACTTTCCCCACTTGCGTGGACTTCTACACATGGAACCATCCTCCTCTATTTTATCTCAGTCTTGTTTATTTTGGAATTCACCTTGAATGTATGTATATTGAGTTTTATTTCCTCCTCTGCTAAAATATGTTCATATATGACTTCATTAATAAGTATTAGTAGAGATTTTTTCTTTGCAATTATTATTAAGATTATGATGACTGATGACTATTGATCGATGCAGCGCACTTTCAAGCGGAGTTGGACTCGTTGTTTACGTTTTCAGAAGCTCATAACACTTCAGTCTGGCTGACATATTAAACACCGAACGATTCGAGACACCCTAAAACTGCTATGTTCTAGAAATCTCCATTGTTGACCACACTTTCACAGCCCGGGCAAACGAGCAAAGGGTACCCGCAGAAACAAGAGCTCATTATTAGAAAATTTTCATGCGTGAGTTCGAGTGTACCGAGTTTCTTCAAGTAACTCGGCCAATCATTTTGATTATTTTGACTTTTTTGTCAGCAACTTTCTTTTTTTTTAAGTTATTTATAACCAGTGTTAATGTTTGTGGAAAACTAAAGAAATGCTGACAAATAAAATTGATAATTGAGCCATTGGCCAATGAATAAATTTAGAGCGAGCATCGAGCTACACGCACTGTTCGATACCGGAGTATCAGAAGCTCTACTATTTTCATCTTTCATGCCATCTAAACTGAATTATGCTACGTTTATTTGGAGATTGTATTATATTCTCAGTTAGATATAGACGTATGCAAAAAGTGTTTCTGAAGTTTGCTCGTCGGTCTTTAAGATTTTCTCAGCCTATACCCCCTTACAAGTCGCGTCTACTTCTAATTGTTCTTCAACCTCTTGAAACGAAAAGAAAAATTCTTATTGGCTTTAAATAGCGGTTGCTGCATAATACACAGAAATACATAGAAAGTAATAAAGTTTTCGAAAGAATGATTTTTGATTTAAGCGGTTATTGCATGTAGCCATAGAATTATCTATTACATCCGCTCACGTTTTTTGATTAACATTTATACATTTTTTCTGTGCAACCTTTAACGTATAAAGCATCTTAAATTATATTTTGTGGTCCACTTTAAAACATGTTTTTTATTATTAATAATTATTTCTAATAATATTTATTCGTAGCTCATAGGTAAGTTCAAAAGCGTGTAAAACTTAATTAAGGCGATTGCGTTATCCAGAAGCTCACTCATTCGATGCTGTTAGGCTTTATTTATGTATTATTTTAGAATAAGAGTTATCCCAATAAATAGCGTAGGTGCTGAGAGCAATACATACGGGAACATAGAACAACAAATATTTGTAAGTAGATATGTGCATATGTATATGTATGCATGTATGCGCGTTGGTAGTTATATAAGTATGTACGAAAATAGATAGACAGTTATAAAATAGTCAAAGCTTTCCAAATTCGCCGTGAAGCCTAAGGGGGTTGTTGAATACTATGGATTGCCCGAGCGGTAATTGTAGCAAGCGATGTACTCGTATGTGTATATGTATGTATGCCCCATAGTAAAGCGAGCTAACGCAGAACTATCTTATTTTCACGTAATAACTTCAGCTGTCGACTTTCACATGGCGTTGTTGTGCGGAGTGGCAATGGTCAGCTCTTCGAAATTTCTTCTGAACTGGGTTCCATTTTCGGCGGTTTATATGGTAAATTAAACTTTGCAGCAGAAAAAAGCCGTAAATCAAATAGCTGGAACTGGTGCCACGAAATTTTATCGCAAATAGTTTTTTACCATATTTTAAGCCGACATACATTTTTAATGCGATTTTTCCTAAAACAAACAGGAACTGCCCGCATATGAGGGCAACCAGAGGGTTAATACCATATGTACCAAATAAATTATTCTTGCAGTGTGGCGCATGGCAAGAAAGTCTATTCGCTTATTAATGCCGTATACATCGATTGCATTGAAAAGATGTGGATGTACACCTACAACACAGATTGGATATAGTCTTGCTGTAAGTAAGTGTTAAACAAGTTGGTAACGAGGATGTGGCAACAAAATGGTGCGGAAGCGCTAGTTGGATTCTGGATGAATCACCACTCTAACCAACCAACATCGAAATTACTAAGGCTATATTGAGACCTGTGATTTTGTACCGGGCTGAGTTTGAAGAACAAGTAAGCAGTAATAAACACACGAACAAGGTTACAAAAGCTAGCGTTTGTATGCATAACGGGAGCCATGTGCACCTGTCACACGCCTTCAACGGAGGCTCTTCTAGAACTCACATCGCTTCAGATTCATATCCGATCCCAAACGACAGGGGTATCCTAGGTACAATCAATGCTGCTATTGGGCCAGTCGTTCATCATCACATCGCAGGAAGTTTGATATTCTTGCTGAACTAACCCTTGAGATCTCAATGCCGTGGGACATGATGCTAACGCCGTTCAATTTTGCTAAACGCTTCGAGACTGAACTTGGCAAGAAAAATATTTCTTAAGGGTTATTTAAAACCTACAAAACAATCCAGAAGATGATACATTGGGGAAAAGATACTCGACAGCGCTAGGCAAGAATAATTAAGAATAAAAGTATATTTCAAGCGGAAGTATACACAATAAAAGGATGCGCTCGCTTAACCTTGAACCCAACTTTAAAAACAGAAGTAAAGCTATCCTTACTGATAGACAGACAGCAATTAAGGCTCCCAACTCTTTCCAGCATACATCAAAACTGGTGAAGGAATATCTTGATAAGCTGAATATCTTAGGCCAAAAAAACCCAGGTATGTATCGTTTAGGTTCCATAGTACATAGTAATTACTGGAAATGAAATGGTAGAATTAGCCAGGAAAAGGGCGGCCTTCCTATTTATAGACCCAGAGTTAGTTTGTGGCCCAGGAAAGTTAACTTCTTCTTCTTTATTCAGAAAGTGGAGGAAAGACAAGGAAGATCCTACTGGGACTGGAAATCTACCGGGCTTATCGCAATCAAAATCAATGGTAGGTAGCTTTAATCTACACCGAATCAAAGATTATATGGAAATAAATAATAATAATTTTAGAATCATCACAGGAATTCTAATAGGAATTGAATTATCATCTTACTAACACCGCACTTTACTCCAATGGAACTTGCAGGTTCTGTAGGGAGGAAGATGAAACCGCCAAACCACCGACTGGCAACGTACCCAGCACTGATGCATAAGCGAAGCAGACACCGGGTAAACATATTTTACTGGAGGAAGAAATTAAACTCAATAAAATAGGGCAAATACTAAAGTTTGTTGAGGAGGTTGGGCTCAGAGAAATACTCTGAATTCTTGAAGAGGACGTGATAGATCTTTCAAATTTTATAATAATAAAAAATGTACTTGACATTTTGGAAAATAATTTTTTTCATCTTGCACCTAAGGATCTTGCTATTTAATTAGGTGTTTGGCCGCTCCCCTCCTCCTATTTGTGGTGTGCGCCTTTATGTTATTTCACAAATAGAGGGATCTACAGCTTTAAGCCGACTCCGAACATTCAATATTTTTTTGAGGAGCTGTTTTATGGCAGAAATACACTCGTAGGTTTGCCATTGCCTGCCGAGGAGCGACCGCTATAGAAAAAACGTTTTCCTCATTTTGGTTTTCATGCACGGAGATTGGAACCGACGTTCGCCGAATTCATACCCTTTCTAAAAAAAATTGTCCAAATTAAACTTTACAAATGTTGTATGCCAACTATTATTTCTTGACCTACTTTAGGATTTTTTTGGTGTTGCACAGTGTTACATGTATGCTTCCTACAATGACCTTAATGTATTGTATAAAAGCCACATAAGAACTTAGCAGACATATTACTTAACTGAATCAGAAGTCGTAGTCAGCTTCTCAAAGATTGGTTCGGGTGTAGTTATCAAATGTATAGTAGGAAACTAGTTCTTGACGGATCTGCCTCAATATTTTGCTGGCGGGCAATTACAAAATTATATCTACTTGTGTATATGGCATATTTAAAATGGAAGAATGTTTGGTTCCCGACAGAACAATCGAGCAAAAGCAGATGATAGAGAATTGAGATTCATACATATGTTGGAATAGGCAAAAGCAAGGTGCAGGATGTTCTAAAAGCAATACAAGAATAGCATTTTTAATAAACAATTGCGAATAGGTTGGACATGTCTATGAAGCATGTTGCAGGACAATAAATAAATGCCTACACAACGCGAAAGGGCTAATAGTGGGAAAGTTGCCGTGCCGAAGTAAGCGAGTGAAGATCACATTTGTGGCACCTGTTGTCCGCTTGTTTGGAGCACTCAGGAGGCTAAAAATATACACTTGTAAGCAATTTTAAGTAAATAGGCGGCAGCGGCTGGAGTAGCTCTGCTACAGCTGCTCTGCTTGCTGCTAATGCCCACATACTCGTACATACGCGTTTATTAAAGTTCTGCGTTTTTTAGTTTTTGTTTTTGCTTCTTACAAGAAACGTACTCATCTGCAAATGAAAAGGAAATTATTTTTCTATTGCAATTTTTATTGTTGCAACATAATGATATGCGCAGCATGAAGCGCATACTCAAGTGTTGCGAAAGGGTTGTTTTGAAGGGGATTGGTGTTCTCATATAATTTACATTTTTGCAAGTCCATTATGCTAAAAAATGGTTTTCGTAGCCAGACACACACATATGCAAGCGCACACCCATGCACATTTATTTTAAGGAGCAACACAATAAATGTGTTTGCAACCACTTAAGCTGAAAGCGAGGAGTGCACCTACACTCTGCCAAGTGCAAAGTGACACACACACATATTCATACAAACGTATTACACATGTAATTGCATATGTGTGTGTAATCAATTTCACATTTGGCATCACGTGTGCGCCAAAGTGGAACTACCACCAGCACCGCTATTGTCCTTAACGCCCGCCAGCGCAACAACAACGCGGAATCGCAAATAAATGTGATGGTGACCATTCCCACTGCGCGCTAAGCAAGCGCGTCCAGCACTGGCACTGGCAGTGGCAATGGCAGAGATGGTAATGGTGGTATTATAATTGCGACGGTGCAATGGTGAATGGGAATGGCATCATAATGGGCACATCCTTTTGTTTTCAATTCATGTAAGGACATGTGCAATTTATGTTTTATTCTCATTTTTACTTTACAAGTATTTTCTTTCATTTTTCTATTTATCGTTTCATATATTTTTAATGTGTGTACACACATACGTTCAGTGGCTTATGCAAACAGGGGTGTTTCGGCCAAGAATGTGGCAGGCTTTTCATAAGTTGTGGCACTGACAGCAACCCCAAAAATGCGCCTTCGAGTCATATTTGCAGATGTAATGCATACACACTTACACATATTTACATACATATACATATGTGTCTGCATATGTGAACAAGCGAATGCAAGTGTTGTTCAAGACAAGAAAATTGCAGAATTTTCATATTTTTTGATGACTGCCCCAGCAAAACGTGCAAGCACTTGAATGCTCGCTTGTGCTTGCAACAATGAAAAAATTACAAGCACATATGCATGAGTACAATACAAACATAGATATATGCGCATACATATGTACATATATACCTCATAGTTAAAATTTGTACAATCTAAGCAAACCTATTTCTTAACTCACCTCGAACTGGTCGGAATTAGATATTACTTTTTAAGAGCAAAACTACAAAAGTGCCCTGCTGCACACGGGTCCTTTGAAATGGCGTGTTTTCGTTATAAGTTCAATGTAATTATGGGATCTTTAGATTGCTTCCGCCATTAAAAGTTTTAAGACACTAAAAGGTAACAGCGCCTATTAAGAAGAACTTGACTTTTAGAGAGTGTTTCTTTCAGTGCTTGTCGATGCTCATTAAACCGCCTATCGCTTACGACATTTGGTTTTGTTTTTTGATTTTTACTACTATAACAGACCATCGGCTTGCTGAAAATGTAAGTCTATTAAGGATTGAGTGAGTATTACTGGAGCTTTTGGGTGAGCTTATAAGGTTTGTTAACGAACATCTATGTGGTACAAAATTACATGTAATTGACAGGTTCCTAAGTGTCTAATAATTTGAGTGCTTGGTCTTTTGGCTTGACAAAGAATTAGAATTTTTATGATAACATTAAAAATAATAGAATATCGAAAAAAAAATCAAAACAATATCTTTGACTCGAAGGATTTGCAATAACAAATATTTTTAATATAATACAACTTTTTTGTTGAGAAATTTTATACTACTTTTTTTAGACTCTTTGCAACCATGTTACCTAAAACAGCGTTTTGGAATCAGGTGGGCATTTTTTGACGACTGGTTGAGTGTGCTTTTGCTTATGGATCCGTAAAATGGCTACGGCTAAACAACTTTCGGCACAAATTATTAAGCCTTATGACGAGATATTGATGATGCGATGCGACCGCTCAGTCGTCTAGCTTGTAGTAGGCCCGCAGTGTGCGCTGTATGTTCAACATTTCATAAGCCCTTTGAGAGATTCAGCGATATGCTAAGCAAATTAAATGAAAAACAAAGGCGCAACTGGCTGCATACTTGGCTCGAATGAGGGAGCCAGATCTGGGGAATGCGGTGGCTGTGGCATCATTAGTGTGTTGTTTTTGGCAAAAAAGTCGCGCACAATCAACAATGTGTGTGCCAATTTTTGTTCTTCCACAAATCCGGGCGTTTCTGGCGGACTGCTTTGCGCCAATTGCGCATAACTTGCAGGTAATATTCCTTATTGACCGTTTTACCCTGTGGCAAGAACTCATGATGCACAACGCCCCTGCAATCGAAGAAAACGGTAAGCAAAACTTTTACATTCGACCGAACGTGGCGCGCTTTTTTCGGTTTTGGTTCGTGCGGCAGCTTCCATTGAGACGATTGAGCTTTGATTTCCACGTCATAACCATAAACCCACAATTCGTCACCAGTAATGACCCTCTGGAGCAAATTTGGGTCATCGCGGACAGAGTTCAACATCTCATTAGCAATGTTCATGCGATGCTGCTTTTAGTCGAATTTGAGCAGTTTTGGTACGAATTCTGCGGCGACCCGTCTCATGCCCAAATCATTGAAAAGAATCGAATGGCACGAGGCAATCGATATGTCTAGGCCCTCAGCAACTTTTCTAACGGTAATTCGACGATTGGTCAATACCATTTTCTTCACTTCATCAGTTTTTTGTCTGTTGTTGAAGTGTTCGGGCGTCCGGCACGCTTTTCGTTGTTCACATCTTCTCGGCCTTCTGAGAACATTTTGTACCACCGATAAACATTGCTTTGGTCCAAAGTAGCTCCTCCGTATGACACAGTCAACATTCGGAATGCATCCGCGCACTTAATTTAATTTTTCACATAAAATTTGATACATGTTCTTTGATCCATCTTTTTGAATAGGAAAAAACGAGTACGAGCCGAAACACGTGCAAGCAAAGCAGCTGTCAACAACCAACTGAACATTCAAAATGGCCGAACTCGTCGGCATGAGTGAGAGGCATGAGTACTAACATATCGCCACAAAAAAATCGCAATTCGAATATACATCACCTGCGAAAATTCAAAATTCGCGATACTTTTTGAACACACCTTGTATATAATTGGCGCTTACACCCTTTTTGGGTATTTGACCGAGCTCCTCCCCCTATTTGTGGTGTGCTTTTTTTGTTGTTCCACACAAGGAGGGACATACAGTTTTAAGCCGACTCCGAACGGTAGATATTTTTTATGCGGAATACACTTAGAGGTTTGCCATTGCCTGTCGAGCGGCGACCGCTATTAGAAAAAACTTTTTCTTCATTTTGGTGGATCACTGAGATTCGAATCTACGTTCTCTCCGAATTCTGAATCGTAGTCATACAAGAACCCTGGCTGCGGCGGCCGATTGAATTAGCAGGTTACACTTATTTTTTTCTGTACAAAGGAAATTTCAATATATAACAGATAATAAAATTTCTTCTAAAGTTAAGTTTTCCCCGTTTTCCTCCCACATAATTTTTCATAAACAAAAACAAAACTGTTAAATATTAATTGTGTAAGCTAAATTGTATGTGTGTGAACACCAGACTCAATGGCATGATTTAAAGCTTAATTGCTTTGCTAATCGATATATTGAAACATAGTCTAAGAGTCTTGGGATGTGCAACTTCCCTGATTTTCTAAAACGATATTTGTATCGAATACTCCAATGCTTAAAAAAACGCTAATATCATTACACTTTGGTGTAAATGGTGATTTATTAATAAAAATTATATGAAAAGCCTGGAATAAACAATTGCGACTAGTATAAATCCAAAATGAGTAGAATCTGCGCAAGTGGGAGGACTACTCGATCTACTAACATACAGTAAGTAAATGCTTACCTATGAGCATATCAAAAGCACCCTGTAGGAAAAACCGATTTGTAAATTTCAATTAAGGTTGCCATAAACTTAAAAAATGGCTACCAAAATAATTCGAAAAGTAAAAGTAGTAAAGAGGATATATTTACAATGAACACTAAATTTCTAGCGAAATTTTCCAAAATATTTCAGTGTGCTAATATATAATTATATATATATAATACTAGCTTTAACCCGCGGCCCCGCTCGCGTAGGATTAATTTTGAGGGATTTAGGATATGAATATAAATGAATTACAAACAATAATTTCATAGAAAATATTTTTTTATTAATACCCATAATATTACAATACCCGGCATCTGTTGCTATGCCTCGTTGAATAAAATCAAAACAACCAATCAGAAAAATATCAAGCAAAATTACTTTTATTAATTTTCTATCTCAAACCGTTTTTGAACTTTGCATTTGGGTCGTAGTTGAACAGCTTATGCGGATTATGAAGTCTAGAGTGTGCTATAAATAGTGGGAAATAGGAAAAACTAAGATTTTTAGATTAAATTAAAGCAAATATTCGATTATTAGTGACGAATGAGAGTGGTGGCGCGGCCTGGGGGCTGTGGGAAGGGAGTTCCATCATAAAAACATGTCTATAACCTTCATTGGGTGAAAATATGAATGTATAAAAATTGTTACGTCAATTGGTGTTGTCGTTTCGTAGTGATGGGCGGACAACATACAAACATTCACCTTTATAGTATAAGATTCGGCCGACATGACCGAATGGGTTGGGGTGTGACTGCCATTCGTTATTCAGAGAACGTAGTTCCTCATATAAAATATCTGCCGTTCGGAGTCGGGTTAAAATTGCAGATTCCGCCATTTGTGGAACAATATCAAGACGCCCGCCACAAATAGGAGGAAAAAGGGTGTAAATACCAGTTATGCACGAAATATATATGTGCATATACATATACAAGCGAAAAAATATTTGTAATATATGTAGAGTATATTTTTAGGTCGTGAATTCTAGTACGGTAAACGCGACCTTGCGTTAGTTGTTATTCCGTTATTGCAATTTCACGACGCAGACTGCAATGCAGTTACATTACATTGGATTCTCTCATATTTAAGTACAAAATCTTTGAATTTTATGTTATTGTGGAAACTTAGTAGTCGAGGAAAAATGAATACCTTTGCTCTCTATTATGATATACATACATATATACGTTCAAACTTATATATTGTAATATTTGTATACAAAAGCCGTGAATTCTGTACTTCATACCATTTTTTTACACTTAATCCTACTTTATTTTAAAAGAAATTAAACTTCAAAACGCAGTTTATTCAATATTAATATTTAGACTTTTGGGACGGCATCTGGTAAGAAATATATTTTTAAATGGATTGTACCTAATTTATTTATTTGCATGGAACAAATAAATTTAAAATCAAAAAAATTCGTTCGCAAAAGTTCGTGGAAGGAAAAGTTGATAATACAAAAAATGATAAAGAAATTTATTTGAGTTAAGTTGGTCGCTATACAAAAGAAGAGTTGCAAACGTCCATCCCGAAAATGAAAGCAATATGCCGAAGCCGTTTTTAAATATTTAATTGGGTCAGTTACCCAGAATTGTAGTCCTCTATGATATCATTTTTGTTTCCTAATTTGCTTAAACCGGTTAACGAACTAAGTTACAATTAAAAAAAATCGGCAGTTGCACTTGTCATGTGTATGCGGCTGCAAGTTGGCTGTTATTTTGAAGCAGGTGACTCACTTAATACTTAAATAAGCCACCACAAAAACATATCAACAAGACCACAAAGTCTTTTTGGTCAACTATGTAGTCTCCTTGGTCACTTAACCTGATTAGACAATTTATATTGCAATTTCGTACTTTTTTGAAGCTCAATTGTTATTAATGTAAGCCAATATTGCCTCTTCTTCAAATGACCTTTCTACTACACTAAATATCAAGTATAAAAATAAGAGCTATTAAAAAGAGACTACTTCTTTAGTTTGAAGTTTCCTGCAAGGAATCCCACACATGTATATGTGTACCATATACATATGCACGTCCATGGTGACCCGCCGGTCGACAAGCGACAGCCGGAATGTCATATTCAGCATTTCGCTCCATTATATTGCAAATGATGATATGCAAACAGCCGAACGAAATTCTGATTTGCAACAACACTTCTACCGAAACTCATAAAAATGCATCCATACATAGGATATCATCGACATCGTTTGCTTTGTATGACAAATAGAACCTGCAGCAATCACCCGCAGCAATAACAAGAGCAATAGCGACGACAATGATATTGCTCGTATTATCCTTACCCGGCAACTTGAATGGCTCAGCTGAGGCCCATACAAACTGTATATATATGAATATACGCAAACCATGTTCTTTTGTTGCATACTCATATCTATACATACTCACATACGTTGTGTACATGTACATACTGTTGACTTACTCATATATGGTTGGTTTTTGTTAAGTAACTAAATGGGAATGAGCAAAGTGTTTCTTTGCTTTCGCAACTTGGCATAAAATGGGTTTTGTCTTGAGCTGCTGCTTTCTAGGGGTGTCTGAATTGAAAGGAAAATCATAACGATGTACTCACACACTTGGGCTACTAACAGTTTTACTCGCCTATGCAATGGGGAGTCTATTAATGTATTCATTGTTTTTTTTAGAATATTCTTGTACACAGATTGGACTTCAGTGTACATTTTATTATTTTCGATTCTTAAATAATTTTCTTATATTTTTCTTTCAATGTCCTTTTCTTTATGTATAGTATATAACTTATACTGGAATAACTGTATACATAATTAGGCAGGCAATTTCAAATCAATATTTATAAAAATACCTAATTTTTTATGCAAAAGTAATTAGTCTTGCCATAAATTCTGTGACAATTCGCAGAAAAAAGTTCCGTTATTTTTGCTTTCTTTCGTATGAATTGATCTACTCATAAATTGTACCCAGTTTCGCGGAAAATTTCGCTTGTTAACAGAGGAGTGGGGAGATTTACGAATTGTTAAAACAACTAAATATTTCGAGAACGTTTGCTTGCCGCACGATCAATCGTTTTTCCCAAACGTCTGAAGTGACAGTCAGAAAAAGATGTGGTCGTCTTCGCCTGGTTCGAACCAGTGCACAGTGGTTCCGCCATAGGACATTGGATGAAAATAGTCATGTTAAAATTATGCAACAATATTTATCTAAATGTTAGTTCATTAGAGTACAAAAGAAATTTCAACTGCACAAATAATTCACTTATAATTGTGCCTCCAAAGTAAGAGAATTTGAAAAGTGATAGTTAGCGTGGTCTCCGCTCCGTACTTACGCAGTTCCGGGAAGTGTTATTTTTCTAAGCATTACTGTGTTTATGACCTGTTGTACAATGGAAATTCAAGTTGAAGGTATGTACGAGATGTTAAACGTTTTGCTATACTGCAGTGCAGTCATAAAAGGTGTTCGAGAAAGAAATCGCAGGAATCCCTTTAGAAAGCCGAAAATCATGTCCAGGGAAATTAATGTATCGACCAGATCCATGTCAAGACTAATTAGAGATGATCTCCACATGAAAGCCTTCCTTCGCTCAATTAGTCATCCTTTGACAACGCGCTTAAAGAAAATTAGACTCATAGTGCTTTCTTCGGTTTTGGTTTTTAATATTTACATGATTAAATAAAATACCTTCATTGAAAAAATGATTATAATTTCATACATATCTATAACAGACTTAACTTGTTAGAGAACTTATGGTAGGACTCAGTATATTTCGAACATCTGGAGATCTTCTTCGACTTTCCGAATACTACAGTTTCTTTCAGGTTGAACTGATGGCAATAATAAAAGCCGTGACACTGGTACAGTGTGATGCGATATCTGGAGTTCATATCTACCTATACATTTTCACTGATAGCCAGGTGGCGATAAAATCCCTCATAAGCAGTTGACAATTTCTAAGGTAGCCATGAAATGCCGCACATCTCTTAACGCGATGGCTGATTCATTTCACTCAAGTCATTTTATACTTTATAGTTTTAGAAAAAATTTTAAGAGCAGCAAATGAAAGATGGCGTAACGAACTCACCTTCAAAATCGCCCGACAATTGTGGCGAATTCTCAATGCTAAACACGCAGGATCTCTGCTAAGCCAAAATAAGTATAATCTTAGCACACTGATTTCCGTTGCCTATAAGTATATTTTTAACTATAAGAAAATGTTTACGTTTTTGACTAGTTGCTTCAAAGTAATTGATGCTTTTATAAGACATATCAAAATACACTGAAACATCATTTCGAAAACAACATCGAAGCAATTTTTCCACGTGCATCCCTTTTTGTTTTGAATCAGCCTCGTTGCCACATGAATACGCGCAAAAACAAAAGAAAGAGAGAATGATAATAAGCTGATAAATAATAAAAAGTAAGCGCCCGAATTATTGGCACGATTAATACTTCCACTTCATTATAGAGCCATTTAAATGAATTCATAAACAGGACTTTAACTTATCGAAGTTTTGTACATATATGTATGTACATATATGTATCTGCTACACAGCTGCTCGTTTCTTTGTATAGACTTCCATGGAAGTACATATAGTTATTTTACGTCCATACTTCGGGTACCAAAAATATTTATGACAAAC
>JAYXIM010003654.1:0-10794 GCA_037575425.1 Anastrepha fraterculus
TTGGTCCGCGCGCTATTTCGTCCTCCCCAAATTGGACGTGTGCCGTTGGATCCACAAACTCTCAAAATTCACATCTTTAAATGCAAACATATACATGCATACATATATATTTATGTACACATGGTTGAGTTTCTTGTGTCCGTTGTCATGTAGGTGCGCAGTCTCTCGAGATTTTTAGAATCAATGCAATAGCGTATCGTGTTGTTGTCATCCAACAAACGAATCATCCGCTTCAACCCATCAGCTGTCGTGCCAAAGAAGGAATGTTTGATGTACAACAACACTCATGCAACAATAAAAGCTATTGTATTCAGTCCATTACCTCAGAGTGGAGCCGATTGCCCAGCTGGCCATCATATCGATGGCCGCCTTGCTGCCGCACTCATGTCGTTCTGTGTCGGTTAGCAACGCGTGGATGCACAATGCTTGTGCGCGTTCGTCTGTCTGCCTTTCATCATGTGGGCATCGATTTGTGCTTGTGTACATTTTTCAAAAGTCTGCCGCTGTCGTAGCCGTAGGCGTCGGTGCTGCCAGTCATCGCAACACGTCATCAAGTGCATCTCAAAAAGTCGTCGTCACCCAGCGGCTATTGGGTTGTTGGTGTCGCTGGAAATGTGTTTTTTTATTTGTAGTTATTTTAGATATGTATGTAGTACTGATTGTTAATGTGGTTGCATCAATAACGGCATTTTTATTGTATCTTACCAAAAATGGTTGTTGACATTTTGGTTTGTTCCTATCGAAGGAGACATAAGAGCAGCAAGACTGTTACAAAATATCCCGATACTAAAGTATGCAATAAAAATGATGCAACCGAAGATGAAAGATAAAATTAACACAGCAATAAAATAAAGCGAAATGTACTACAAAGTTGCAAATAATTCATACTAACGGCAATAAAGAATATTTTAAAGAATCTACTGGCGAACTTGAGTGATACAAACTAGTAGGAAGATATGTATGTGTATGTGTGTATGACTCTCTACTCACATATCGATATTTAGTGCTCCTTCCTGTGACATTCACGGTTAGTTCAAATGCTGTAACTATGATCTCAAATATGTTCTTCAAAATGGTGGAAAAGAAAGAGGTGCGGCTGATCGAGTTCGTGGGGACATATGGGAGCACCTGATTAAGGAATATGAATACATGTCACATTTTGAATCATTGGGGATAATTCATGAACAAATCATACTTACTTCTATTGTATATCAACTAAATCTTAAAAAACTGTACAAGAAATAAGCACAGACCGACAATTCGTCAAATTAAAGCCCATTTGTTGCACAAATCGAAGGTTATAGGAAAAGCTTTCGCGCCCATGAGGGTACTGAGAAAACTGCTGAGCATTGCAATTAAGTTTTGATATCTTTTAGACAGACTCATGCATGAAAATGTTCAAGCGGGTACTAACCTTGATTTTATTAGCAGGCTTTTTTTCACATCTGAGCCATTTTCTGGATAATTGAAGGCAGTCAAATTAATAAACTACGGAGCTACTAACTCGTGCAATGATATTCATGATTCCCAAAAGATTCACCAAGGCTGCCACCCCAGTAAATTGGACCTGTCTAGTGAACTGTATAGCTGCTCCTCCTATTTGTGGCGTGTGTCTTGTTCCAGAAATGGAGGGACTTACAGTTTTAAGCCGACGCCGATATCTTTTTTTATGACAGAAATACAGGCGGAGGTTTGCCATTGCCTGCCGAGGGACGATCGCTATTAGAAAAACTTCATTTTGGTATTTCAAAGAGATTCGAACCCATGTTCTCCGAATGTCGAATGGGAGTTACGCATCAACCCATTCGGCTGGTAGCCGCGAATTGTTCGGTCCTTGGAAGATCGTTTGCATATTTTTTATATTATTTATTTGGCCTTTGCAGTGTTAATAGTACATTTAGATGGGTCATAGATAAAATTCACTGTGATTGTATTGTATATTTTATTGTAAAAATCCAGGCTCGCTTCCTAGAGCTGTAATAAATAAATAAAATAAGAACAAAAAATAAGTAGGCAATATTTTCCTTTACATACCGCTTTTCACGTTGGCGTACCTAATTTCAATCCCAGAAATAAACAGTATTAAAATTGTAGTTTGTGTGGGAGGTGTTGATATATGTTGCTGTATATGTATATATTTCTGCCCTCTAGCATTGAAAAGTTTGACATATTTTACCATAAACGTACTAAGAACATTTTGATGTGAGAGTCACATTAGCGCCTTTAAAAATTCATCTCGGAAAAAATTAGAATTAAACCGTGAACATTTTCGTGCGATTATTTTTCACAATTTTCGACATGGATTAACAAAACAAGAATCAATCGGTAAACTGAAATGATCATACGGCTAGCAAGTACTCGTACCATATTTTAGCACCGTAAAAACATACACAATGAATATTATCGTAGCAGCAGCTTGTTCACCGACGCAATACGGGAAGGTCATCCAAATGCGAGCATCAATAAGATTTTTGATTATCATCTTGGGGGAAAAAGTATGTTCGCGTTGGATCGCACATATTTTAAAAAATGTATTGGAAACGTGACTGGATTCAAACGTTTGAGTATGTGTATTGATCATTAGAGCTGTGATAGTCACCCAAAAAAAAAGGCCAAAATAGGCATGCAAAAATGCATGAAAAACTCTGGAATATGCACGAAAAAATGCAAAAAAAGACAAAATATGCACGAAAATCTGTATGAAAACTTGCAAAAAAAGCCCAAAATAATATTCGAAAATCTCTCAAAAAATACCGAAAATGCAAAAAAGGTAGTTTTTTCTCCTGGGCTAGTAAACATTTTTATTTCAGTTAGCCAGATACTTATAGTAATTCATTGTTGCAAGTCAAAACAAGATGTTGTTTCAGACTATCGAACGAGAAACACCGCCGTTTTTCAGTTAAAATTGACTTGTAGGTTGAGAAGGAAAGTTCTAATTCCACCGATGTAGCAACAGAAAATTTAAAAAATGTTATTTCACATGGTGTCAATGCTGTTATATATTCATTTGAAGCGCTAGCTCGTGAATCTCCATTCAAAATATCATTAATTTCAAGCAAAGAACTATATCCAACATTCCGAGATAACACTTCTTCGAACTTCTTCAAAAAACGGTCGTCGGTCATTGTGCCTAAGATAGAATGAACTTCTTCATACAGCTCTATACACTTTTTCAATTCAAGTCCTTTCGATTCTAATATTTTGATCTTGTCTGCGATGAACATGAAGTTAGCTTTTATGAATGCCAAATCTTGTCGAATATTGGACGCTCTAAACGCTTTTTTGCATCTCGAATACATTCCGAATCTGCATCATTTAAATAATCAACAACCGATTTTAAAGCGTCAAATTTGTCAGCATAGTAATCACATGCTTGTAGCCAAGTTCCTCATCTAGTGACAATTGGTTCGGGTGGCAGTGGAATGTTCGGATTTGCTTGCTTAAACAGCTGTCGTCGAGCTGCTGACTGTGAAGGAATTTAATGGTTTTTTCAATATAAGAATTTGAACTATAGATAAAAATAGCAATACGTACTTTGACGAAGGTAGCCTTTACTTTTGATATCAACAAATTTACTTCATGGAACTCTGAACGAATAAATTCTACCAATCGATGCAATCCATGGGCAAAGCATGTAACGTGTAGCATTTTTGGGAATAAAACTTGAAGAGACTTCATTGCCGAAATTATATATGCAACAGCATCGGTAGTAACGAGCATAACATTTTCATATTGAATTCCTTCAATACAAAAGAAACGCAAAAAAAAGGTGTTTAGGTAAAGACTTACATACCTTTAGGCCATAAAAGTAACAATGATTCAGTAAAAAATGTTGCGATCGTGTTAGCGTTGCATTTGTCTAATTCTTTAACGTTCAACAAATAAGATTTTCCGCGCTCATTTTCATCATCCAATATGCCAAAAACAAAATTCGCAACTGATCTTTTTTCAATATCCGTTGTTTCATCCAGAGTAACCCAAATATGTTTTCCATCAGCTTTTAAACGCAATTTTGCAATCGATTTTTCATGCAAATGTGGCACTTAATTACGACGAAGTGTACTTTGATCTGGAACTGATTGTGAAGTGCATTTTTCTATGAATTGTACTACACTCGATGATTCACTTTATTTAATGGAATGTTGGCTACGATTAAAGTTTTACATAAATCTATATTGAATTCCGAAAGATTTGGCCCATGGTTCTGTTGATGATTTGATATTAACAGTTGGCTCATTTCACGTTCAGAATTCTGTTTTTTACTTCCTTGAGCATCCTTGTGCTTCACTGCATCAATGTGCTGTTTGAATTGAAATTTTTTTTTTCGCAGAAACCAAACAATTGCAATGTGAACAAAATAAAACTGACTTGTCCGACCGAAAAACATTGGGAAATTGGTTTTTCATACGCACAATAAATTCACCCGGCGTTTCTTTTCTATCTGTTCGCATCTTAACCCAATTTTTAATCAACCGATTACTTCAAATACTATGCAATAATTGAGAAGAATATGATGGAACTTACTGCTTTTACTATGCATTTCATACTAACAAGTGACGCATAGCACTTGTCGTTGTGCTCTCTTCAGAAATCATATTAACCAATAATTGCGCCAAACTCATTTTTAAAACTAAATCTCCATACACCCGCCTGATATTACAAGTTATGACTCTCATTGTCTCTATAATCTCCCATTAGAGGTAGTCAGAACTAACTCTGGGTACTAATGATGAAATTCTTACAGCCTTTAAATAAGCTAATTCGGAGTGTTAATATTACCTGTGATTATGCCCATTTTAGAGCGAGTCGGCATCTTTTAATTTCAGAACAAATGCAGAAGATGAGCTACTTAGTAGTACCTGCTTTTCTGCACAATATCTACTCAGCCTCACCTCACCACGTTGGTATTCTGCCAGCAAAATATTATATTTATCATCCCCACTTCAATAACTTAGCCAGCTTGTAATTGGAATCTGCTATTAGAACGTTAAGAGCTACAAATTAAATTGAAATTGAACCAAGTTACTAAAAGTATTTTTAATGCCTTTCTACAAACATACTTTCATACTTATGCATTTGTACATACATACGTAGAGTATAATAAGTTGTATGCATAAAATTCCTTAGACAATATTCATTGGAAAAAGCAAAATGCAAAATATTTTCAGTATCTTTTTTTTGCTTTACTTCGCTACATTGTTCATAAATGGAATTGAAAAGAATAAAAAAACTGTTTTAATTACAGTAGCAATGGGCACTGAAGTGGAGAGTGAAAGGCGGTACGGTGGGCGGAGCGGAACGCACTGGCGCTTGGCTAAAGCAAAAAATTGCAATTATTCGCCGTCGACGACTGTCGGAGATACGAATTTTAGACATTTTTCACTGTAGCTGCTACGTCTTTTGCTGTAGTTATTTTACTTATTGCTGCTGATGTGACTATGTGGTTTTAATTTTTTGCAGATACATATCCACCATAATGATGAAAGAATTGCAACGCAAATACTTCGCAATTAAGTAGCAAAAACAACAATAACGACAGCGAAAACCAATGAAAAGGTGGAAAGCGAGACGAAAAAAATCAAACAGAAGCCAGAGGTAACAACGTTTTGTGTGCAGTTGTATTTACTTACGTATATATGCATAAATATATATAAATGTCCGTATATATTCTAGAGCCCTCGAGCCTCTAGTGTAGAGTCTTTGGGAGATAACATTGTTCGTTGTTATGAGTAAAAAAAAATATTTTTCAAAAAAAACTTCTCAGAAATAATATGCATATGCAGGTATGTACTTATGAGTAAAAGTGAAAAAATTGCACTTCAGTAGAATTTGTTGAAGCGTGACCCCCATACCACCCTAACTAAATAGCGAATGCAATCTCTGGGGAGTTGCACTTTAGAACCTATGCCACCAATAACAACAACCTCTTTGGCGCATGGGTATAATTCCGTTGATCTTATGTTTTCATGTGGTTTCATTACTGACGGTTAGCAGTTGTTGACTATGTTGTTGTTCTTGCTGTATCTGCAGTTGTTGGTGTCATTTTTGGTTTGTTACAACAGTATAGGAGGAACTGAATTTCGTATGGAAAACGAGCATATGAAAACAAAAATGGATGAATGAACTGAGTAGAACGAAAAATTGAGGCGCATAAAGAGGAAAATTGCAAGCAAAAGAAAAATGAAGGAAACAAAAACAAAAACAAAGAGCAATTATGCTTCGAGTGCCGTTGCATGCAACAATGGTGCACTTAGAACAAGAGCACCCACAAATTTGCAGCGGCAATTTTATACTATGCACAGTATATAAAATGTATATTTGTATGTATGTACTTATGTATGTATATAGATAGAAGGGTCGATAGAAGATACCAACAAAGGGGAAACTTCACTTGGCGAATGCGAAAGCGAAAACTTTGTAGGCAACAAAATGAAGTTTGCATTACTTTTATTCTGCAATGGTTTTTAAATAGGCACCTTCGCTCTAGCAATTGGTGGCGGCGCTGTGACAAACTTCAAATTACAGTGTTTCAGGTGAGATGAGGGTGGGATTTTAATAGCGCTTATGGTGGCATAATTATGCTGACAAGATTTGTGGTTTTGGTTTTTATGTCTGTGGACTGCATTGATTGAGATGTCATTACGATCCAACATCGAGTCGGTGATGACACTGTCGGAAGTTAGAAGGGGAGGCTAAAGCAAAGCGCATTGTCATCACGCTTATTAATTGCATAGCAAATTGTAATTATGGTTTGCACAATCTGGTTGGAAGGCTCTTTGTTTGCACGCTTCATTGAAAAAATATGTGCATTAGTATATATCGATTCATTAGCAAACTTAAGTTGAACTGTTGCTCAGTCAGCGAACAAGCTGTTGTGGGATAATGAGTTGGACATTTGGTGCTGAAATTGCACAACAACAGGCATTAATAATGTAAATATACAGCAGATCATAGAATATATGTATATATGTATATATAATTGGCATTTACGCCCATTTTGGGTGTTTTACCGAGCTCCTCCTCCTATTTGTGATTTTTTCCACAAATGGAGGGAGCCGAGTCCTAACGGCAAATGGTTTTTTATGCGAAGCTTTTTCATGGGAAAAATACACACGGAGGTTTGACATTGCCTGTCGACGGGCGACCGCTATTAGAAAATACTTTTTCTTTATTTTGGTGTTTCGCGGAGATTCGAACCTACGCACTTCCGAATCGTAGTCATGTACCAAACCATTCGGCTTCAGCGGTCGCATTTCAAAATAAAGCTATACTGCGGCATGGTTGTCGTGCATACAAGTAGCGCCGTCGAGGGAAACGCGGGCATACAGTCAGTTTAATAGGAGCGTGACCGCTATAACAAATGTATAGCCACCTCCATTGGCTTTAAGGGATTCATATATTCGGGCCATACTTTGTAGTTAATTTCTGCGCAATTTGAGGATTTTAATCGACTCTAAATGAGCCGAATTCGCTTTGATAACTGTTTGACCGCCCATCTTTTGCTTTTCTTTGAGCATTTGCTTGAGGTTGGCTAGTTCTTCCAAATATCTTCGCAGCCGACAATTATTAATGCTCTTTGGTAAATTTTATTCATCAAAAAATATTTTGTATTTGTATTTTTCTTAATTTGATGCACTATCCACCGTTCATCCATTATGGCTTCCTGAAGCACAGTTATGTCTTCCTGCCCTAGCGCCTTCGCAGTATAGTTCTTGGACAGCACTGCCAAGCGGATACCTATGAGAGCATCCGAATAGCTTGTCTGCTGTTCATTATCAATCAGCGGGGCCGCCGGTCCCTGGGGCATACTGAAGGAGGCAGTGGATGTGCTCTCTGCCTCTTAGCATCGGGTGCCTGCGGGGTGATCTGCCCGCTTCTCGGCTTAGCTGCAGATGCGGGCTCCACTATTTGTTTCCCGCTTCCTTGTTCTGGGGCAGGTGCAGGTACAGTTCTTTTCCGTCCTGCTCTGTAGCGGTATTGGTCCCGCTTGGCCATCGAAACTCCATGGGGTAGGACAGGCACTTGGGCCGCTGCTCCATCAGTTGGCGAGCTGCTTCTGGGGTGTTGCCCTCCTCCAGGTAGCGCAGGGGCCATTTCACCCCCGCGCCACTCAACCCTGTCCTAAAGGGGACGTCCAACGCGCCGAGTTGTCCTCAAAGAGCAACACTTCCGGCTCTGAGAGCCCCGCGAGGAGATGTTTGTCACCTTTTTTTATCACAAAGTAATCAGCTAAAATCTTATTGCATCGAACTTTTCTGCCACAACAACTGAGATTGGCCAGAAATATAAAAAGCAAACTTCGTTTATATGCCTATCCTGAGCGATACCTTAATTTACATATTTGGTTTAGGGGAATAACTCTTGCACAAATTAACTACTTTAGGTTCAGTACGCATTTTAAGGTCTCATTCTTATTTGATTGAGCAATTCTCTTAAAAACCATCTGCCGTTCGGAGACAGCGCATCATCGAAGCGCACATTACAAACTAGGTGAAGCAGAAACTCGGCCAAACACCTAATAAAGGAAGCGTAAGTTATATACATATATGTAGTTGCATATGTGGTGCATGTGCATAATATGCATATTAGTCTCTCTCACAGTTCCTTTCAAAGCTCGGATGCCCAAGTGCACAAAATATAGCTAACAGCTAAAATCAATAAATTTATACATTGACGGCTAAATGTTAAGAATAGTCCATGTGAACAGCCTACTCCTTTCATTTTAAGTAATTATCGATTTAGGCTTTCCAAACGGTCTTTCAAAAGCAGTTACATTTTTCATAAATTTTAGTTAACTTCTGCGGCTCAATACATTGCCAAAACAAGTACCTCTAGTAACCGAACACAGAAATATGAGCTGGCCAA
The DNA here is from genome assembly GCA_037575425.1 of Anastrepha fraterculus. NCBI lineage: Eukaryota > Metazoa > Arthropoda > Insecta > Diptera > Tephritidae > Anastrepha > Anastrepha fraterculus. The sequence continues at coordinate 8,866 of JAYXIM010003654.1, forward strand.
TAGGATGCCACCAATAATTCTTTTACTGCTGATAAGACTTGCTGCAGCTGACATATGTACACGTAACTACCGTCTAATGGAGGAGGATTTGCACGGCGAGAAGCACGGTGGCAATCAATAAAATTTAGTAGCAGCAAAAAAGCTCATTCCTTTGTGGCATCAAAGTTCGAAGACAAATTAACGAAGGGCTGAACTAAAGTATGAAATTATAAATTTTCAGCTTGGAATGGCCAACAGGCCAAGCTGTAATCAGCGGCCAGAGGCGGCGCTCACAAAGGCACACATGCACCCATTTAAAAGCTACTTGTGTGTGAGATGCAGTGCAGTTAATAAAATTAGGGGTAGTAAATAAGCGTAATTAATCATTGGCACTTACCATGCTCGCACTGCGCAGTGCAGCTCCATTAAGGATCCTACCAGCATTGGCTGTGTGCGAATACTTCGTACCCGCTAGTCGTCTCGAAATATTTGGCATTTATGGCAGAAAATATTTACCAAAGGAAAAGATAAATTTGCCAGTGTCTTGGAAGATGCGAAATATAGGGAGACTGTTGGCAGCACGGGAGGTGAACACTAACAGTTTGTTTCACTCATAAACATATTCGCACGCTTGTTTGTTTCCGGCTTCTTTTTCGACGCCACAGTTTTTGTGTCAGCGAAACATTTATGGCGGCTAACACATTTTTATGGCTTTCCAACTGCAGTGGACTCTTTAAGCTTTTTCTGCTTCTCATTTATTAATGACCACATTTTTTTGGTTACTGCTGCTCGTTTGACTTCTGAGTTGATTTTACATATAATATAACATGAAATTGTTTATCCAAACTAGTTGCTTTTTGTTATGCTCGTAGTTGGCAATAATTTTACAGTTCATCATTGAGGTTTCACATTCGGTTGCGCATTTCACGCTAAGCGTCACTATGTCACTGTGTTTGGCAGTCAAAATATGGCAAATTTATCATTCTGTTCTGTTCTGTTATATCTGGGAAGTACACTGCGTTCGTTGGCCATCAATTGAGGCGTTTACTTTGCAGCGAATAGAGGCGTTCCGGAAAAGTTCTCGTTTGGCAAAAACACTGATAATCCGGCGAAGGAGAATGGTTGAAAGCAGCAGCAATGATGGAGTTGGCAGAAATAGCCGCAACGCTCCAAAGACTAATTTCCAGCCAAATGGCAAACAATTTTGATTTATGATACAACAGTAATTTTTTCAGTTTGTTGAGCTGGAGTTTGTCAGTTATTTTTTGTTCGATTAAATCTTTTTTATTTAGAAACAGAAGTTATACATATATTCAGCGACGAAATTTCCTGAACTAATACTCATTGCGCAGACGGACAAGGAGAAATTATGTTTTTAGTATAAAAAATATATATAAAAAACTCCAAATATGCGATAATCCTTAAGAATGAATGAAAGTTCAGAGATGTAATGATTATTTCTAATTTCAAATATTATATACATTTTCAGGATATTCGCTTCACCGGAAATCTTCAAATCCTTACGTTTTTATGCAATCCCTGGACAGAGGCCATGCTCCTCTGCCTACCAACAGGTAGTCAAAGGTGGAAAAGTCGATAAGATGTATTACTAAAAGATTGATGAAATCAAATATCAGCAATTTTTTTTAATTTATGTGACCAAAAGTAATTTTTTCGACTTCCTTGAAATACTTCTTTTTGGGGCCCGATCTTATAATGAATACTGTGTAGCAAACACGTAAAAAATCTGTTTTTACATTAAATTTTTAACAGTTGTTATTGTAACATAAATATTTTGTTTCCAAATTAGCTGCGAACAGGTTTTTATATAGCCTTCGTTTTTTGCGTTGAAATGCTCATATCACAAAATCAAATCGGCTGAAGAAGGGAAAAGAGTTTGGTTAATGGAATATTTATGTAATACAGAATATTATTTATATTTATTATATA